>JAXIVJ010010161.1:0-17500 GCA_036785665.1 Chirona hameri
CTAGTCCTACTTTGTTTCATAATGAGTTTATGCTGATGACCTCTACCTCGATTTTCCCTATTGAACTCAAACATACCCTTTAAATATCCAGAATGCTGACTATTTACAAATTTGAAGACTTCAATTAGATCTCCTCTTAGCCTTCTATATCTAAGTGAAAACATACCCAATTTCTTTAATCTATCTTCATAAGGTAAACTACCAAGACAATTAACCATTTTTGTTGCCCTTTTTTGAACTCTTTCTAACAACCAGCAATCTTTCTCATATGTTGGAGACCAGGCTTGTACACAATACTCCAAATGTGGTCTAACGTATGCACAATACAGTTTTGTTATTACCTTTTCACTCTTGTAGGAAACATTTCTGTTAATGGCCCCTAGCATTCTAAGTGCCTTTTTCCTAGCTTCTACAACCTGGTCTGACGCTGATAGTCTATTGTTTACCACAACACCTAAATCTCTTTCCTTTTCAATCTGCTCCATTTTCTGCCCACCCATTTCATACCTATGTTTACTGCTAACCCGTCCAGCGTGCATAATCTTACATTTACTCAAATTGAATTTCATCTGCCATGCTTCAGACCACTCAACTAGCTTGTCCAGATCTGATTGAAAAACATCCTGATCATGTTTTCCTCTAATAATCCTGACAACTTTTAGATTGTCTGCAAATTTCAAGACTTTGCTGTCTATACTGTTCTCAATTGCATTCACAAATATTATAAAAAGCAATGGGCCCAGGACTGAGCCCTGTGGAACCCCACTGAGAACCTCCTTCCATTGTGATTGGCACCCATTCAATATAACCCTTTGCTGGCGTCCTGAAAGCCACGTTTCTATCCAATCCAGAATCTTGCCCCTGATCCCATGAATTTTAAGTTGCAACCCCAGTCTTGTATGGGGGACTTTGTCAAATGCTTTACTGAAATCAAGAAAAGCTACATCTAGCTGTTTACCCTGATCAAAGCTATCTGTTGCAACATCCAAAAACTCCAGAAGATTAGTTAAACAAGAACGGCCCTTCCTAAAGCCATGCTGTGTATCCTTGATGAGTTCATTTTGCTCAAAGAATTCAACAATCTTATCTTTGATGATTGATTCAAGCACCTTGCAGACTAATGAGGTCAGACTAACCGGTCTATAGTTTTCCTCTTTACTTCTATCTCCCTTTTTATGAACAGGAACAACATTTGCTCTTTTCCAATCAAGTGTTACTAGAGTTGATGATTCTAGTAAAGTAAAAGAAGTAGAATCAACATGGCTTGACATTAAAATTGGTACAGGAAACAGAGGAAGGTTGAGGATAGGTGCATTTTACAGACCAGGGAATCTTCCAAGGAACTCCCAAGCTGAAACAGACCAAGATATTTGTGAGGAAATACGTAGGAACTTTCGGGCTCAGTGTCTTATTATGGGAGATTTTAACTTAAGAGGATACGAAAGTATAGCAGAGGAAACAAATGAGTGTAGGTTGTATAGGCAAATCTTTGAAGAGGAGCTTTTCATGCATCAGTTTGTAACAGAGCCAACCAGACATTGCTCCATTCTAGACCTTGTATTCTCAGATAACAGTGATCTAGTTAGTGACATAAGTATTTGTGCAGGTCTAGGAACCAGTGATCACAATATGGTTAAATTCAATATCTCATCAGAAATGAGGCCCAAAGATAACCTTATTATGGTTCCAAACTTCAGCCGGGCTGATTTTGATGGTATTAGAAATGACCTCGCACAAACAAAATGGAACGTTGAGTTGGCAGGTTTAGATACATGTGAGGCCTGGAATGTTTTCAAAGCTAGATTAAGCCAAATTCAGAATCGGCATATACCCCTCAGGCACAAACGTAACAGAACCAAGGGCAAACCAGTTTGGCTTACCCCAGAAGTAAGGAGTGTTATACAAGCTAAAAGAAGTGCATTTGGCATTTTGAAGGGATCTTCACTAGATATAAATCAAAAGGCCTACCAGAATGCAAGAAATTCAGTTAAGAAAAAGGTCAGAGCAGCTAAAAGGGCAAAGGAACTTGATTTAGCTAGACATTTTAATGCAGATAGTAAGAAGTTCTTCAGTTTTTATAAGTTCAGTACAGTTTCCAAAAATATAGGTCCATTTAAGGTAGATGATGTGTTAGTTAGCAAGGACAGTGAAATGGTTGAAGTGCTTAATGATCAGTTTCAATCTGTCTTTACTATCGAGGACCAGAGTAGTATTGCAGCACTTCAGCCTGAGCAAGAGACAGAGGAGACTATAGGAGAGCTAGGTGGCATAAGTAGTGAACTTGTTCTAGAATATCTAAAGAAAGTAAGGCCTAACAAGGCAGAAGGACCTGATGAAATCCATGCTAGACTTTTAAGAGAATCTGAAAGGGAGTTGTCGGTTCCATTAGCCATAATATTTTCTAAATCACTCACAGATAGTAAAATTCCACTTGATTGGAAAAGAGCAAATGTTGTTCCTATTCATAAAAAGGGAGATAGAAGTAAAGAGGAAAACTATAGACCGGTTAGTCTGACCTCATTAGTCTGCAAGGTGCTTGAATCAATCATCAAAGATAAGATTGTTGAATTCTTGGAGCAAAATGAACTCATCAAGGATACACAGCATGGCTTTAGGAAGGGCCGTTCTTGTTTAACCAATCTTCTGGAGTTTTTGGATGTTGCAACAGATAGCTTTGATCAGGGTAAACAGCTAGATGTAGCTTTTCTTGATTTCAGTAAAGCATTCGACAAAGTCCCCCATACAAGACTGGGGTTGCAACTTAAAATTCATGGGATCAGGGGAAAGATTCTGGATTGGATAGAAACGTGGCTTTCAGGACGCCAGCAAAGGGTTATATTGAATGGGTGCCAATCACAATGGAAGGAGGTTCTCAGTGGGGTTCCACAGGGCTCAGTCCTGGGCCCATTGCTTTTTATAATATTTGTGAATGCAATTGAGAACAGTATAGACAGCAAAGTCTTGAAATTTGCAGACAATCTAAAAGTTGTCAGGATTATTAGAGGAAAACATGATCAGGATGTTTTTCAATCAGATCTGGACAAGCTAGTTGAGTGGTCTGAAGCATGGCAGATGAAATTCAATTTGAGTAAATGTAAGATTATGCACGCTGGACGGGTTAGCAGTAAACATAGGTATGAAATGGGTGGGCAGAAAATGGAGCAGATTGAAAAGGAAAGAGATTTAGGTGTTGTGGTAAACAATAGACTCTCAGCGTCAGACCAGGTTGTAGAAGCTAGGAAAAAGGCACTTAGAATGCTAGGGGCCATTAACAGAAATGTTTCCTACAAGAGTGAAAAGGTAATAAAACTGTATTGTGCATATGTTAGACCACATTTGGAGTATTGTGTACAAGCCTGGTCTCCAACATATGAGAAAGATTGCTGGTTGTTAGAAAGAGTTCAAAAAAGGGCAACAAAAATGGTTAATTGTCTTGGTAGTTTACCTTATGAAGATAGATTAAAGAAATTGGGTATGTTTTCACTTAGATATAGAAGGCTAAGAGGAGATCTAATTGAAGTCTTCAAATTTGTAAATAGTCAGCATTCTGGATATTTAAAGGGTATGTTTGAGTTCAATAGGGAAAATCGAGGTAGAGCTCATCAGCATAAACACATTATGAAACAAAGTAGGACTAGGCTACGACAGTCATTTTTCAGTAGAAGGGTTGTAGGACATTGGAATATGCTACCAGGGGATGTCGCTGATGCAGTGGCACTTGCTTCCTTCAAAATTAGACTAGATAAATACTTTACAGAGAAGGGATTAGTTCATAAATACTCGTGGGATTAGCCTTCTTTTATGCAGGTAGAGTAAGGTGATTTGAAGGGGCGAGACTGGTGGAGGGGGTGGGGGGGGGGGGGGGTGCAACCTCGGATGGGCCCAAGAGGCTCTTTGTTGCACTTTTCTTTTATGTCTTTATGTCTTTTGTCTTTAAGTGGAATTTTACTATCTGCGAGTGATTTAGAAAATATTATGGCTAATGGAACAGACAACTCCCTTTCAGATTCTCTTAAAAGTCTAGCATGGATTTCATCAGGTCCTTCTGCCTTGTTAGGCCTTACTTTCTTTAGATATTCTAGAACAAGTTCACTACTTATGCCACCTAGCTCTCCTATAGTCTCCTCTGTCTCTAGCTCAGGCTGAAGTGCTGCAATACTACTCTGGTCCTCGATAGTAAAGACAGATTGAAACTGATCATTAAGCACTTCAACCATTTCACTGTCCTTGCTAACCAACACATCATCTACCTTAAATGGACCTATATTTTTGGAAACTGTACTGAACTTATAAAAACTGAAGAACTTCTTACTATCTGCATTACAATGTCTAGCTAAATAAAGTTCCTTTGCCCTTTTAGCTGCTGACCTTTTTCTTAACTGAATTTCTTGCATTCTGGTAGGCCTTCTGATTTATATCTAGTGAAGATCCCTTCAAAATGCCAAATGCACTTCTTTTAGCTTGTATAGCACTCCTTACTTCTGGGGTAAGCCAAACTGAGCCCTGTTCACGGGTCTCTGCGGTCGGGCGGCCGGCCGCAGAGATTAGGCTCCACCCACTACTCCATACGTCATCACGAGATTGCGCGCCATGAACACAATCTGCAGCTCCGATCCTATACAAGTTTGGCGCTTTAGCGATATTTGACTGACGCACGCACACCTCTTGTTATTGGCACAGTTACAGAGCATATATAAACAACGCTGGGTTTAGGAGGGTTATAATAACGTAGGTGTCAGTTTATATATTTATTCGAGAGGATTCACGAATTACGACTCAAGGATAATTATTCAAGAATGGCTGAAGCGCCAGACGTTGAGTTTGACGATATCTTGGAAATGGAACTCCAAAGAGAGATGGAGCCTGAAAGCGAAGATGAAATGTTTGATGATGACATCGTTCCATTGGTTCAGCTGTTCATGTGAGTAAATTAATAAAACATTGTATGAGTGTATTTGTTGTGAGTTACCATAACTGATAACATTCTTAAGCGAGTAATAGGCCTATCAAAATATGAAAGCACAAGTGTGACATGCACTTTTTATAGGGTTAAATCATGTACCTAATTCTGTTATTTGGAGCTTAGTTTATTCATTGTTGAGAAGAGTTGATGTGAGTAGCAATGTGATTGTTCGTGCAATTTGTGCAAGTGATATATAAGTTATGGAGAATATTTGCCAGGGGGGGTGGCGTTTTTGCGCCCCCCCCTCACCCCAGCCAATGGCGGGTTTAATGTGTGTCACTAGCATCTGCATTTTGCATATTTTTATCACCTAGCAGACTGGTTATTGATCTAACTTTTTGGAAGGATTCAATCACAATTCATTTAGGAATATGGAGGATTCATTCACCATTTGATTAATGAATAACCATTTTTAGAAATGATTCTTTCCAATTAAAAGAACCAAACCATATTTTGCTCAAATCACATTTATTCACCATTGGGCATTAAAACAGCATTGCCGTCTTTTTTATTCAATCAACATTGTTTCTATGCAGGTTTTATTTCAATCATGATTCATGAGTACAAAATCTGGTGGTAAATTGGTTCTTCTTTGATTCAAGAGATTTTGATTGAACGAATCCAATCGATTCAATCAGAGGCGAATAAATAACCAGTACACATTTGCAGATTGTGTATATTCCCTTACCCATTATTAACCTAATGGTTTTCTCTTCTTTCCAGGATGCATGCTGAAGGTGAAGACCAGCTTGAGAAAATCCGGGATTTCTATGAAGAGGTTGTTCCAGCTCTCACTGACGAGCAGTACAAAGAACAGTTTCGACTGACAAGAGATGCTGTCAGGTGTGTCCTGGATGCTGTGGGCCAGGATGATGACCCTGACTCCGAGATTCCCCTGGAAAAAAAGCTTCTGCTGAGCCTTTGGTATCTGGGAAGTGTCATCAGCTTCAGGAAAGTAGCCATGGTGTTTGGTATGTCGCTGGGCGCTGCGTGGGTTGCTGTGGACGAAGTAGTAACGCTTTTGGTCAGCTTGCGATATCAGGTCATTGCACTGCCTTCAAAAGCGCAGTTGGAGGACGTCATGCGCCGATTCGCTGAAAAGGGGTTCCCTGGAGCGATCGGCGCGGTTGATGGCTGCCACGTCCATTTGTGTCGGCCAACCGAAAATGAACATGCATATGTAAACAGGAAACATGTTCATGCCATTAACTTAATGGCGGTAGCAGACGACAGAAGCCGATTTATTGACGTGTGCGTAGGCTGGCCGGGCTCTGTACACGACTCGAGGGTCTTCAAAAACAGCCCGCTGGGTCTGAAGCTTGAGTCTGAACGGTATCGGGCTGAAACTCTGCCGGAAAACAGTCACATTCTCGGAGATGCGGCGTTTCAGTTGAGCACATACCTGATCACACCGTTCAGAGAAAACCAGCTGCGAGCCCAAGTTCCAGGGGACCCGACCCCAAGGGAAAAGAGGTACTTTAACTTCAAGCTGTCGGGTTCGCGCGTTGTTGTGGAGCACGCATTTGGCATGCTAAAGGGTAGGTTCCGCCGGCTCCACTACGTGGAAACAAAGTCTGTGCAGAAAGCAATTGATATCATATGTGCCGCATGCGTTCTGCACAACATGTGTCGCCAATGATGATGAGTGGGAAGTGGAGGCCAATCGGGAAGTCGAGGCTGATAATGTCGAGGCTGATGACGCGCGTGTGGCTGCCGACGGCGCAGCTGCGGTCCAGAAACGCATTGCACTGGTACGGCAGGTGTGGGCGCAGCAGGTTCAGTGAGGCATCGAACTACACTAAGTGGGGAAGGGGAGGTTGCGTGATTATAGCACATTAGCTGGCGTGCTGAACTGATTGTCGAAATCGGTTGTCTGCGAAACTGGCGTTCACTGGTGGCATTTCCCAAATATAACATCAATTTCAGTACTTTTGGCGATTAAATGTGTGCTATTGCTTATTGTGCAATCGTTACCGTGTCACTCGTCCAGTTGCACCTACCCGATTATCCGTCGCCACTCTAGCCGACTCGTCCTACCCTCTAATATCTCGATCAATTTGCTTGTGATGTGAACATGTCTGCAAAGGCGTTTGTGGGCGGGGCTGCCACTTCGCATAGGTGTACATTGGCGGATTGTGTATACATCGGAGAATACAAACTGTTTACGTTTCTGGTGATAGTTGTGCTGCAATTATTTAGAAATACAAGTGTTTGTTAAAGCATACTTTGAGGTTACAGCATTACTGTTCGGGTTGAAGGTAGTCCTGCCGACGAAGGCGAAATTGCAAAATATGCATGACCATGAACGGTTTCAGCACCATCGGCATACGGCATCAACACAGTACTAAACCAATATGACAATGTTTTGTATTTAATGAACGTGTAGCTTTCGCATTCTTAACTTTGATGCACACAATCGTAACTACATATAAAATACAGCCTAGTCTAATACACAATAATACACAATAATAATAATACACACAATACATACAAATATTCTAAGAAACTTCGTACGTACGCAGATAAAGGGAAAGACATGTATCTTGGTTACACAGCCGTGCACGAAGCTCAACGTTATATACATGCGAGCATGAAACAGTACAAGTCCAGTATTTACTTTTCACTCGCCGGTACGGTTACGTCTACGCTCGTTGATCATCTCACGTAACAGCTCAATGCGCTGTTCCTCGAGCGCTAGTCGTCTCTCTTCGCGTACCGACTTCAGTCCATAGTATTCCGTCTCGCGTTCCTCTTTTTTCTGCAGGTATGCTGCCATGTCCGCAGTCACTTCCGGCTTGCGCTTGCGTTTCCGGCAAGTGGGCGTAGCGTCGCTGCAGCTTGATGTTGGAGCGGATGTCTGGTGGGATGTGGGCGTGGCGGGAGTGGGAGGGGTGTTTTCCACGTTTTCTACATGTGGCAGAGTCTCGACGTCCGGGAGGGAACTTCTGACTCCCTTCGGGGCTATGGACGGATCGTCGCCGAGGATCCGCGCCATCTGCTCCTCATGGTTCCACGCAGTTTTTGATGCCGCACCTCGGCCAGTTTTCTTGGTGCCACCGTTCACTTGCCGGCGTTTAAATGAAAACAATAGGCTGTTCCATTTCCGCCGAACTATTTCCCTTGGCAGCTTGAGGAGCTCCCCAATGCGGTCCCAGTGGCGGGTCTTTTGTTTTGCTGTCATTGTTTTAAACCTCGGGTAGGCTTCCTCCATTAAATCGAGGATCATCTCATCCACTGATCCCTCAGCACCGTCACCCACCTCACCCACGTCCCACGCACTCCCGTCCTCCACCGTGCTGCAGGTCGCGGAGTGATCATCGCACACCTCCGGCTGTGCGAACTGACTGTTGCACACCTCGCAGATGTACAACTGCTCCGGATACTGGCCGGTGCAGGCCTGCTTCTGATGTGACGCGGCAGCAGCCTCGTCACCAAAGAGGGTTTGGCACTTGGAACACTGGAACAGTAGTGTCTCCTCCTGCTGAACAGTCCTGAAACACAGCACAACAAGTTGTAGGATAAATTATAATACCAGCTCCGTTGGGTCAAATACAAATACCATTAAAGCACCGTGTTCGGCGATTAACAAGCGAGCGCGCTCTGAGTGAAGTTAAAACGGGTAGGGGTTTGCACGTGCGCACGTGGCATGCACCCCACCTCTGACATGTGTAAGGCTCTTAGCTAATGGGCTTCCAACTACACACCAAGTTTGAAGGCAATCGGTCCAGCCGTTCCCGATGTAGTGAAAAGGGGCGTGCACGTGCGCGGTGCGCGCGTGCAGATGTACCCCACCTCTGACATGTGTAAGGCTCTTAGCTAATGGGCTCTTAGCTAATGTGCTGCTAACTACACACCAAGTTTGAACGCAATCGGCCGAGCCATTGCCGAGTTCTTGCGAGAAAACTATTCCTGACACCCCTTACGCGACACGCGCCACGTGCCGTGGTGAGCACCGACGTGAGTCGGCACTGGTCACAAACAGGGTAGGGGAGATGGGGCTACTCAGCAAAGAAGACCGCTTGTCAATCGGACGTACCTCGGACCCGACCCGACACGGGTCGGGTCGGGTTGGGTTGGGCCGCTCATACTCATATTTTTCCTATATACCACGGAAGAACTCGCTACGCGCTCGCTAGTAATCACTGTTTGATTCATGGAAAACAATTTTGAGCAATGATTCTATCAGATTACAAAAATACAACCATATTTTGTTCAATTAGCGTCCCAAAATATGTTCGTTTGAGTAGGAAATGACGCCCAAATGTGAAGAATTGTCCACTCTTACTCTCCACTTCAGGAGTGAATTTTCCACTCCCAAATTATGAATGGATATTTATTCTGACATCAAATATTGACTTCTGGTGGTTGCATGCATGGGTGGATAATCGTTTCAAAAGTTGGTGTGGCCGGCTGCTATCCAGCCGGCCGACAGTTTGGACCTTTCCTACCCGAGGCCACTTTCATATATAGGGTGGGTGTGGGGGGGGGGGGGGGGGGGGGGAGGGGGGGGGGAAGAAGTGCGGTCGGAAATATTTTTAACTCAATTATTTCCATGCAACGCTCATAGGCGTAATATTCATGAGTTCAGCAGAATCCCATTTTATCTAGTGTAAACTTATCGCTCAGTATACGGCCATTTTCAACTACGGGGGGGGGGGAGCCTGAGGCCGGAGATATTTCAAACTCAATTATTTTCATGTACCGCCCATAGGCGTAATATCAACGTTCAGCAGAATCCCTTGGCTATGTCCCTGACCTACCCCAATGTCGAATTTCTCCCCGGATTTGGGCCACTTCGTTTTGCAACCACACAATTTTTAAGATTTACAAAATGAGGTTTTCAGCTTCCTGACCTTTAAAGATATCGAAGAAGGATATATGTCATTTTAAGCGTGCATTAGACTTCATGTCTTAGGGGGGGGAAGAATATAGTTCCCCCTCCCCCCTTTGACCGTCTTGGGGGCCATGGCCCCGTTTGCCCCCCTCCCCTGGATCCGTCTTTTGATTTGATTCAGTCAACTGGATCAAGCTCTGGAGACCTCACACCCTCAATCAGAATACAAAAGAGTAGAAAATGCATACAAGCAAACAGCAACTTTGCCAACCATGTTAGGACGTCTCAATCAGACTTAACTTAATGGATTGTGGTAGCAGTAAATGTTGGGTCAGGTCCGATTATATTATCAGTGACATCATCAAACCTGCAGACCAACAACTGTGATAGTAACCTTGAACTTCCATTGCTACAAACCTGGGCGTAGGAACCGGGGGGGGGGGGGGGGGGCGGTGGGGCCGTGGCCCCGCCACTTTTCGGCCATATTTTTTGATAGAATCTCTCCTTTTTCTTGAAACACAAAATTGAAGACGGCAAACGATTCACCATGACGAGTAGAGTCCAAATCTTTAAAGAAATATATTGGGGGGGGGGGGGTATATTTCCCTGAAGATGAGATCAAAGTTTGTCTGGCCCCACCACTTTTGGTGGCGTTCCTACGCCAATGGCTACAAACACGATGGATTGACAGGTAGGGTAAAGGTCTGATCTCTGGACACATCCAAAGCTCAGACATTTCATGCTATCATAATTCAGAATGTAGCCAATACTGACACATTGTTAACATTCTGTAGCATGAAAGCCTGACAACATGAAGTGTCAGTGATATTACAGCATCTTACCCTACCTTAGCCCAGGATCACCGATTTTTCCACTCCCTATAATAATTTTTAGTCTCACCTTATCACTACATAGGTACCCTGGCAACAAAACCCAGAATCAATTCAAGTCCTGACTGGACCAGCACTGGCATGGTATCCATTACCATGTGCCTATCCAAGACCTTACTTAGTCTATTCCTTAATCATTTGACGAGACCGGGACCTACAGGCAGTGTTGGAAAATAAGACATTTCTTGGTCTTTTGGGGGTCCAAAAGATTTTGTTCTCCTTGAATTTTTCTTCTTCTTCATGCATTGTTGCCCACAATTCCAATGATAATTGCACATATTAAACTAAATTTGACTTTGCAAATACACCACTGTGTCTACAGTAGAGTATTTGCAAATTTGTCTGTTCTCCACCTCAAAAATTTTGTTCTCCGGGACCAGGACCTGAAATGAAAATTCCAACACTGCCTACAGGCATCAGTGCCTTTCCAAATCCTGATAAGTGTAGGTAAGGTAAGGTAAGGTAATCATAAAGCTGTCGCGGGAGCTTCCATATGCTGTAGAAATCAGTGATAATCAAACGATTCACAGCACAAATAATAGGTGCTTCCCACTAATTTATGTGTCATTTGATAGAGAATAGCCTAAATAGTATATATGCATGCACCCATCACAATCTAACAACAAGAAACACTTAAAATTAAAATATTTAATGGGAGTGTGTCTACTGTTTTGTATTACCAGCAACATTTTTCCTATGATAAGTAGCAGTTGTTATCACGTTTTAATGTGATAAAATTAATATATAGGCCTCAGATAATTGAAATTTCGCTTAAATTGTTACAATTTACTTCGGTATAAATATCAACAAAGTTGTTTTCACTATAAACACAAAATCGAAATTGGTGCACGTAAGACAATCAGCAATACGGTTATTGTATACAAACAGTCAAAGCAGAACCGGGGCTCTGTCCGAAAGCTGCTATCAGCGCTCACAAGCTGTTTGTCGAAATGTGATTGGTTTACGCTATCGATACGTTGGCAAGTTTGCATCAAATTCTAGTGGTGGATGTAGGCTGGTGTAAACCCGGTAACTTTGGTCTGCTTACTGGCTTCCAGCCCTCTGCTGGTGTAAACGGAATATCTTGGCAACTAGGGTTTATACTGGAGAAATGCAGCTATGGATTAATTCAGAAAAATCTGCTCTACAATCCCATGTGCCTAACTCCATATGGCCAATGTGAGTAGACACACTCCCTTTAAGGAACTCACCGGAGCTTCCGACCTCAACTACAACTCTTAGTTGCTTATCCTACACAAGGTTCGGAAGTCAGCTTTTTATCTCAGATGGCGATTGACTAGTTTATACAAATGATGTCACAAGTGCTGATTGGTGCAGAATCATTCCATACGTACTAAGAGGTAGCAAAATATGGAGAATATGGGAGTCAAAAGAATTCTGCCAAAGGCAGACAGGAGATATTTTAGGCAAGGGTAAACACAAATTTGCTAGGTTAAGTATTGTGTTTTTGGCTTCAGGCCGAAGGCCTAAAGCCTAAAGCACAATAATTAACCTAACAAATTTGCTTTTACTCTTGCCTGAAATAGATTCCTGTGAAACACAATCGCACAAACACCACAACAATTATCAGTAGGTTACCCTGCAACGATTATCAGTAGGATAGGTTAGGTTTGGTTATGTTTTCATCTAAAAACACCAATGACATCATAAAGGATACAATTCACATTGCCACAATTTGTTTACATTCATTCTTCAGTTGTCAGTTGCGCCAGAAACGTGCTGAACTGCATCAGATTATCTGGTGAGTTTGTTAAATAATGTTGTTTTTAATATTTCTAGGTTTTATGTTATGCTGTGTGAATGCATACATACTATTTAGGAAATTATCTATCAAATGACATCTATATTAACGGGAATTAGTAAGAAAAAATATAATTGTAACTGGCTATCTCAATCTCTCCGCAATGAGCATCGCCTGACATCAATTTAGAATGTTAACAACTAATCATAAGATAATAAATCGGACAAAATGTGACATATGTACTTACGTCATTGTTAACGCTGGGAAACTACAACTTTATTGTCTTCACGGCATATAAAAATACATGTCTTCTTGGTGGGTTATGGCGCGTGCCGAGACTCGAGCGTCCTACTCCTTTGTTGTCATTCGCCAAACTCCAATGGTGCAAAGACGCATCCGCGCCAGAAATGGCTTTTATTTTCTCGGCGGTCGCTGCGGCTGACTTCTCATGGCCGCAGGAATCGCTGGCGGCCGCAGCCGTGTGACGTCATACTCGTCACCCATCCCCACCGTCCCTCTACCCCCACGCCTGCTGGCCGCAGTGGCCGCAGCGACCGCAGCAGATTGCGGTGCCCGTGAACAGGGCTCTGGTTTGCCCTTGGTTCTGTTACGTTTGTGCCTGAGGGGTATATGCCGATTCTGAATTTGGCTTAATCTAGCTTTGAAAACATTCCAGGCCTCACATGCATCTAAACCTGCCAACTCAACGTTCCATTTTATCTGTGCGAGGTCATTTCTAATACCATCAAAATCAGCCCGGCTGAAGTTTGGAACCATAATAAGGTTATCTTTGGGCCTCATTTCTGATGAGATATTGAATTTAACCATATTGTGATCACTGGTTCCTAGACCTGCACAAATACTTATGTCACATGGGAGAAGGGAGTCATTTGCCATGATTGAGTGGCCATGAAGGTCAAATTTGAAAATGTCACGAATAGGGACTCTGATTTTCGGTTCCGGCATGTGCTCTTCTATTATTTTCCTGAGTTTGGTTGAAATCGCTGCGTCCCTCTAACTCAGCGAGTTGAGTGACTGCATTTTCCGACGGGTCTGGGCTTTTCGTGGGAAAGATAGGGCAAGTTCAAGGGTATTGTTGTGTTCATTGCGACGAGAGCTTTCGAATGATACCCCTTTCTAACGTTTTTGATGGATATTTAATTACATTTTGGCTGGTAAAGTTTTCCTTTTAGATATGGTAGCACGAACCTTGGCCGGGCTGAATCTGGGCTGAATATGGGCTAACTTCCGTTACATCTAAATGCGTAACCTTATCTATATGAGCCTTGGGGGGCTTCTCTTTGCCGGCGTCGCTCCCATTTCTATCCCCCCCCCCCGCCGGCAGGCCTCGCGGTGGGTCTGGCAGTGTTCCAATAAGACGAACCTGAGCCAGGGAGCCACGAGAACATTCCCATACGCTTCGAAGTGGAGTGCCACCACCAGGGCCGTACAAGAGTGCCACTGTGTCAAAATATTCCTAGTTTTTGGTATTCCAAGGCCCTAGAGACTTGGCAATTCGATTCGGCGTCACAATATTGCAGTGAGCTTTGATCGTTTCAGCATTTGAGGTTGAGGTGCTTCTGTGATTTCATCTCATCTTGATCTGGACTTCTTTCTCACCTAACTTCTATATCTGTTTTGAGATTGCAAAAATACTGGTCCTATCTCAGAAACAGAAGCAGGTGAGGACTGAGGTTAGGTATCATAGGTCAGTGACGGATACATGATTTTCTAAGGCAGGGGTTTCAGGTCTGAGGGCGCATATTTCCTCAGTGACTGGTGGCATGGTCCAGACCCCAGAGGGGCGCCAATCCAATATGTCAATTAAACGGTAAAATATGCTCTTCCTTAACCGCACCCAGGGGGGAAGGAGCAGAATCTGCCCCTCCTGGATTTTATCAACATCTTGAAAACTATGATTGATATTGACGTGAAACGTTCCATTTCTTGTGTTGCATCCATTTTACGTATTCTCTCAACATGTTATTTGGACAAACTACAGAGATGAGAGAGGCGATCAAAAGTAGATCAATAAATTTTTATATTTGGTTATGCCCATTATTGGGCATACATGCAGTATCAACTGTGAGGCCATGTCATTAGGCCAATTAGGAGCAACATATGCATACTCTGCTCACTTGCTGTTAAGTGTTGGAGAACATGTTGTCCATCAATATATCAGAATAATAAATGTGACCAGATTCGGTAATTGCCCTTATTCATTGTAAATGAGACTATAAATATTGATTCTGTGACACAACGACCACAGCGTGAAATACATTTTTAGAAAACGGTGGTCAGCCGGATAATCCAATTTTAGATCGTAAGTCAGGTGGCGAATACAAATTGAAATTGAGGTCAAAATTGAGGTCACCAGAGGTCATCAAATGTCAAATTTTCCAGTTTTTCTTGTTTAGGACTTCGCTCCAGAAATTCCCATATATCTCGGAAACTATGCTAGTTAGAAAACAAATAGGGAGAAACAATCAATAGCCAGATTAATTTTCAATCGACAAGGTGTCCTCAAATTTAATCTCAGGTCAATATTTGAGGTTCCAGAGATCAAAAAAGGGAAAAAATACTTTTTTTTTGCAAAATCATGTTTCGCTATTTACTTTTTACTTAATAAAGATAACGTAAAACTGTTTACGCCATTGTGTTGATCTCTTCAAGGCGCTTATAATAATATACATGGTGACCTTGTTAAGTCAACTTTAAAATTTGACCTCAGGTCAAGGTCAAGTGGTGACCCAAGTATGGGAATGTTGCATATGGGAAGATGTGTCTCGACAAGACAAACATATTGCTGTCTGTTTTACTTCTCTATCTTGATTATGTTGGGAATTATTGACACAAAAGTGATGGTGACCTCAGATGACCTCAAATGACCCTATAGGGGTCACTGAGCAAAACTTGCACCTGGATCATCAAGAATATCCTATAATAACATTATCCAGAAGTAATTGGACTAATATCATGCATATCCTTGAAATAGGAAGCATTTGTACATTTCCCCATTGACTTATTATGGGGAGGTTACGAAATTGACCTGGCCTTAGGTCACCGATATCAAGATTCCGAGATATACGAATTGTAAGTACTTTGCCCTTATGACATCCTGTAAGTTTCAAACTGATCGGGGAGAAACTCTGGCTTTGGCACAACTGCAAACATTTTTGGAGGTGGGGTCACACTTGACCTGGTCTGGTGACCTGACCTGAGATGACCTGAGGTTATTTTTCCTCTCAAAGTGTGCGCAATTGATGTCCTAACAGGTGTGTTAAAACCCGGCGGCGCTGCGCGCCGCCGCTTTTCGCTATCTGCGAAAAACCTGGGGGGGGGGGGGGGGGGGCGGAAATCAACCCCCCCTGCAGTGCGCAGGTTAACATTCTAACATTTTCAGTATTAATATTAACCTAATCAATATATTGATTAGCCAGCTTTTTGCACAATCAAAAAGTTGATCGCCACCGTAATTTTCAGATCAAGATGCCCGTAATCAATTTGTTGATTGCAGTAGATCATCGCATGCATGTTCATTTTTTTTTCAATGTAGCTTTCATTTACCGTGTATAGTTTCATATTTTTACTTGCTGATTCTGTGGTTCTGGGTTGATTTCATCACTTGATTATTCAAATATTGACGTTTTTCTGAAGGTCTGCAAGCATGCCCTTATAGGGTCATCACTCCGCCCACTTCGATCAACTTTTTGATTGATCAACTTTTGGATGGCCTCCCTGTAGTTTACCCAACTGAATTGCAGTGATATTTGGATCCTGCAAAACAAAAGAAGGGTAGGATCATACTGACCATAAGCCCACAGCAGGGGTTCAGGTAAGCAACTGTAACACCAGACATTTCCTAACACCAAACTTTTCAAAACCTGACCTAACCTTTACAGCATTTACGATCGCAGGGACCCACGTTTAGAGCGCTCTGCTCGCTGCGCTGCAGCCCTACCGGGGGGGGGGGGGGGCTATCGGGACCCGCAGACCATCTTGTAGACAGTCCCACTCAAGGCAATAGGTCCCACTTTTCCCACTTTCAGTCCGTCATAATATGACTGTCAGCTGACTACTTTTCTATTAGTGACCTCAAGAACATGATACACTGGGGAGGTGAATTGCTGAACTAATACCGATATTGCTACATTAACTATGTGATGCCTGTTACTCTTCATTGACACCTTAGCAGAGATTGTTTTCTGTATCATCTAACATAGCAACCATCTATATTACTATTTGATAAGCATCTGCCTGTCTGTCTATCTGTCTGTCTATCTGTCTATCTGTCTATCTGTCTATCTGTCTATCTGTCTATCTGTCTATCTGTCTATCTGTCTATCTCTATCTGTCTATCTGTCTATCTGTCTATCTGTCTATCTGTCTATCTGTCTATCTGTCTATCTGTCTATCTGTCTATCTGTCTGTCTATCTGTCTGTCTATCTGTCTGTCTTGTCTCTGTCTGTCTATCTATCTGTCTGTCTGTCTGTCTTGTTTGTCTGTTTGTCTGTCTGTCTGTCTGTCTGTCTGTCTGTCTGTCTGTCTGTCTGTCTGTCTGTCTGTCTGTCTGTCTGTCTGTCTGTCTGTCTGTCTGTCTGTCTGTCTGTCTGTCTGTCTGTCTGTCTGTCTGTCTGTCTGTCTGTCTGTCTGTCTGTCTGTCTGTCTGTCTGTCTGTCTGTCTGTCTGTCTGTCTGTCTGTCTGTCTGTCTGTCTGTCTGTCTGTCTCTGTCTGTCTCTGTCTGTCTGTCTGTCTGTCTGTCTGTCTGTCTGTCTGTCTGTCTGTCTGTCTGTCTGTCTGTCTGTCTGTCTGTCTGTCTGTCTGTCTGTCTGTCTGTCTGTCTGTCTGTCTGTCTGTCTGTCTGTCTGTCTGTCTGTCTGTCTGTCTGTCTGTCTGTCTGTCTGTCTGTCTGTCTGTCTATCCGGCACTGCTCAGTTTATTCAGTTAAAAAGTCCCAGTTAATTCATGTGCTGAATTGGTGCGGATACCTCCATCCCGGAGATGCCGGCTAGCTATGCATAGGACATATGTGGGAGATGGGATAAGTCA
>JAXIVJ010010161.1:27500-48324 GCA_036785665.1 Chirona hameri
GGGGGGGGGGGGGACACGCCCCCCCCCTGTGACGGAGCCCCTGCTCCTTGAACATACCATCTTAGTGTTTTCCTTGTGGAACATTCTGCCGGTGTGTCTGTCAGCACCCTCTGTGTTGCGCTCGGTGTGTAACGGTTAGTATGTGTCCGCCGCCAGGGGCCGAAGCGCTGATATCTGAGGGTGTTCACCTGAAGATCATGCAGCTGCTGAAGACCGAGACGAACGAGGAGGTGGCGCTCTCCTGTATCCGCGTGCTCGGCCAGCTGTGCCAGGACAGCGACACACGGGTACGTACGGTGACTGATGCCGGCTACTGACGCCGCGGACGTAGTCAGTGGCCAGTGACGTGGTCTGCAGTCAGATTACGGACGACTGATTACGAACTGGACCCGTGAACAATGATCTGCAGGGATCTGCAGCAATAATTATGTAGACAGCTGAAGACTAGGCTTAAATGTTAAAATGCAGGCATGGCTTGAATAAGTTGTCGGTTCGTGTATTGTAGATATTTCACCATGCAAGTGTCCACTTTCAACAATGCAAAAGATGATGGGGAGGGGGGGGGGGGGGGGGGTACAGGGTAGCTTGGTTCTTACTACATTGAATAAGGCAGCGAATGAATTGGAAGTGCTTAACAAAACCGAGGAGTCTGTGCCGACATACCAGCTAGTTTGCGTACCTTCGGATGAGATGTGCAGGCTGCTGTCTGGGGAACGTTTTGAGACCCAGTTGCCTGTTCAGCTGTGTCCTAGAATTGCAAAATTTGGGTGGAAAACGATACCCTGTGGGTAATATTTTCCACTCTTTTTTCCCCAGTTTTACTGCAAATTTGCCACTCCCTAAATCGAGATGCATTGGATAACTATAACCCTAACACTGATATTACTAATGCTAATATTAACCAGTGGATGAACAAATGAGGTAGGATAGTATTGCCATTTTTCTGATGGATGAGTTTTGGTAAAGCCGAGTACATCATATGGTCTTTTTAGGTTGAATTTTCCACTCTTTATGGTTATTCTTATGCCAAATTGTCCACCCTGCACCCTGGCTTCAAAGCAATCCTAGGACTCTGTGCCTGCCGTCTGACCGGGCCGTCCTGCCGTGTCCTGATTCCCCGTCTGGCCGGGCCGTCCGGTGCCGTCCTGCCGTGTCCTGCGTCCCCGTCTGACCGGGCCGTCCGGTGCCGTCCGGTGCCGTCCTGCCGTGTCCTGCGTCCCCGTCTGACCGGGCCGTCCTGCCGTGTCCTGATTCCCCGTCTGACCGGGCCGTCCGGTGCCGTCCTGCCGTGTCCTGATTCCCCGTCTGACCGGGCCGTCCGGTGCCGTCCTGCCGTGTCCTGATTCCCCGTCTGGCCGGGCCGTCCGGTGCCGTCCTGCCGTGTCCTGCGTCCCCGTCTGACCGGGCCGTCCGGTGCCGTCCTGCCGTGTCCTGATTCCCCGTCTGGCCGGGCCGTCCGGTGCCGTCCTGCCGTGTCCTGATTCCCCGTCTGGCCGGGCCGTCCGGTGCCGTCCTGCCGTGTCCTGCGTCCCCGTCTGACCTGGTGGCGCTCTGTGCAGAGTCAGCAGATCCTGCGCGATCTGGGCGTGCCGTGGCTGGTGGAGCTGCTGAACAGCAGTGACGGCGGTCGCGTCAACGCCGCCCAGTACCTGCTGCAGGTGATCCTCAGCGCCCTGGCCGGCATGGACGTCAAGGGAGAGAAGCAAGCCGACGCCAACAAACTCAGAGGTGCGCCCGGGAATCAGCTGGAGCGGGTACCGTGCTCCGGGGATCAGCTGGGGCGGGTACCGTGCGCCGGGGATCAGCTGGGGCGGGTACCGTGCGTAGCTACTTCTAACAATCTGGAGAAAACTAATAGATGCTAAGATGAAAACCATCTGTTGCGACGTGCAGGTAGTTCAGTGAATTTGCAGGCCATCTACTCAATTGCAGTGCATATTTAGGGTAGATATTTATCCTCCAATAAAGCAAGCATAAAGCATCAACCTCGCATAATTTGACTTGATCGGATTTCTCTGGCTGATATATTGTAGCATGACCAGATTGTATTCCTCTGGGCCTCAGCAGACCCCGCTACCTGCAATCCTCGGCTGACTCGCCCGCGACTGACCCTCGCTCTGCCACTGACCCTCGCTCTGCCACTGACCCTCGCTCTGCCACTGACCCTCGCTCTGCCACTGACCCCTCTCTGTGTCTCGCGGCAGCCAACAAGCGTGAGGTGGACTCTGTGATGGCGGTGCTGGCGGTGACGACCAACTCGTGCGCCATGTCGGCACGGGGCCGCGACGCCGTCATCGAGCTGCTGCTCAAAAACTGTCCGTACATGGCCCTCAACTGGACACAAAACGTGCTCCAGTCCGGAGGTGAGTCGGGGCGCTGAACTGGACACAGAACGTGCTCCAGTCCGGAGGTGAGTTGGGGCGCTGAACTGGACACAAAACGTGCTCCAGTCCGGAGGTGAGTTGGGGCGCTGAACTGGACACAACGTGCGCCAGTCCGGAGGTGAGTTGGGGCGCTGAACTGGACACAGAACGTGCTCCAGTCCGGAGTTGAGTTGGGGCGCTCAACTGGACACAGAACGTGCTCTAGTCCGGAGGTGAGTTTTGGCGCTCAACTGGACACAGAACGTGCTCCAGTCCGGAGGTGAGTTGGGGCGCTGAACTGGACACAGAACGTGCTCCAGTCCGGAGGTGAGTTGGGGCGCTCAACTGGACACAGAGCGTGCTCCAGTCCGGAGGTGAGTTGGGGCGCTGAACTGGACACAGAACGTGCTCCAGTCCGGAGGTGAGTTGGGGCGCTCAACTGGACACAGAACGTGCTCTAGTCCGGAGGTGATTTTTGGCGCTGAACTGGACACATAACGTGCTCCAGTCCGGAGGTGAGTTGGAGCGCTCAACTGGACACAGAACGTGCTCCAGTCCGGAGGTGAGTTGGGGCCCTCAACTGGACACAGAACGTGCTCCAGTCCGGAGGTGAGTTGGGGTCGGGGCTGGTGGCGGGGCGGGGAGTGCACATGAGTGTCACGTCCTGGCCCATCACGGGGCAGGACGTGGTGGAAGGTGAAGTGGGTGACGTACTGACTGTTTCTGTTCTAATGGCCAATGGTCTGAAATCTGTTCACGATTTACGGCCGGCATATGTGACCATCTGTTTCATTGTATGTTGGCAACACTTTCAGCTTTTCACGTAGTGTACGCCGCATGTTTGCCGGATCCGACAATAGCTGACCGTCCCCCACATTACCCCCGCCCCGATGGCAGGTATCCAGCGTCTGATGGAGGTGGCCTCGGAGATGGAGGGCTACCGGCACGAGAGCTCGATGAACATCACCGACTCGACGCGCACCACCGTGGCCGTCTGTCTCTCCAAGCTGTACGAGGACATGGACCACGACCAGGCCAAGGAGCGCTTTGCCAACGCCGTTGAGGACTTTGTCAAGTAAGCTGCGTATGGCTTCACCTTGTGCATAGTCACGTTTCGTTGGGAAGGTAACCACGTTCTGGCCTTCCTTGTTTTTACTTATTATTACGGACAATTTATCAACACTTTCTAAAAACGCGCCTTTTGCACGTGTGCCATTCTCGATGTTTGTATTATTATTCAAAAAGTGTTATCTTTCGAAGGCAGCCTGACCGTGCGTGCCTGATGCAGGAGGACGTTACAAATTAAAATGTCCGAATATTGGGCGTCCTTAGGCCGGCTAATCAGCTCAGGACTTAGGATACCCACACACCAGCCTGACCGCAGCACGTCCTGCCACAGTCTGGCTCCCACTGAGCTGCCATTCTTCTGTTTAGTTCTGTTTAGTTCTGTTTAGTTCTGCTCTCTGTTTAGTTCTGCTCTCTGTTTAGTTCTGCTCTCTGTTTAGTTCTGCTCTCTGTTTAGTTCTCCTCTCTGTTTAGTTCTGCTCTCTGTTTAGTAACCTGCTCTCTGTTTAGTAACCTGCTCTCTGTTTAGTTCTGCTCTCTGTTTAGTAACCTGCTCTCTGTTTAGTTCTGCTCTCTGTTTAGTTCTGCTCTCTGTTTAGTTCTGCTCTCTGTTTAGTTCTGCTCTCTGTTTAGTAACCTGCTCTCTGTTTAGTAACCTGCTCTCTGTTTAGTAACCTGCTCTCTGTTTAGTAACCTGCTCTCTGTTTAGTAACCTGCTCTCTGTTTAGTAACCTGCTCTCTGTTTAGTAACCTGCTCTCTGTTTAGTAACCTGCTCTCTGTTTAGTAACCTGCTCTCTGTTTAGTAACCTGCTCTCTGTTTAGTAACCTGCTCTCTGTTTAGTAACCTGCTCTCTGTTTAGTAACCTGCTCTCTGTTTAGTAACCTGCTCTCTGTTTAGTAACCTGCTCTCTGTTTAGTAACCTGCTCTCTGTTTAGTAACCTGCTCTCTGTTTAGTAACCTGCTCTCTGTTTAGTAACCTGCTCTCTGTTTAGTAACCTGCTCTCTGTTTAGTTCTGCTCTCTGTTTAGTTCTGCTCTCTGTTTAGTTCTGCTCTCTGTTTAGTTCTGCTCTCTGTTTAGTTCTGCTATCTGTTTAGTTCTGCTCTCTGTTTAGTAACCTGCTCTCTGTTTAGTAACCTGCTCTCTGTTTAGTTCTGCTCTCTGTTTAGTTCTGCTCTCTGTTTAGTTCTGCTCTCTGTTTAGTAACCTGCTCTCTGTTTAGTAACCTGCTCTCTGTTTAGTTCTGCTCTCTGTTTAGTTCTGCTCTCTGTTTAGTAACCTGCTCTCTGTTTAGTAACCTGCTCTCTGTTTAGTTCTGCTGTCTGTTTAGTAACCTGCTCTCTGTTTAGTTCTGCTCTCTGTTTAGTAACCTGCTCTCTGTTTAGTAACCTGCTCTCTGTTTAGTAACCTGCTCTTTGTTTAGTAACCTGCTCTCTGTTTAGTAACCTGCTCTCTGTTTAGTTCTGCTCTCTGTTTAGTTCTGCTCTCTATTTAGTTCTGCTCTCTATTTAGTTCTGCTCTCTGTTTAGTTCTGCTCTCTGTTTAGTAACCTGCTCTCTGTTGAGTAACCTGCTCTCTGTTTAGTAACCTGCTCTCTGTTTAGTAACCTGCTCTCTGTTTAGTTCTGCTCTGTTTAGTTCTGCTCTCTGTTTTGTTCTGTTCCGTTCCGTTCTGTTCTGTTCTGTTCTGTTCTGTCCTGTCCTGTTCCGTTCCGTTCTGTTTTGTTCCGTTCCGTTCCGTTCCGTTCCGTTCCGTTCCGTTCCGTTCCGTTCCGTTCCGTTCTGTTCTGTTCTGTTCTGTTCTGTTCTGTTCTGTTCTGTTCTGTTCTGTTCTGTTCTGTTCCGTTCCGTTCCGTCCTGTTCTGTTCCGTTCCGTTCCGTTCCGTTCCGCCCTGTCCTGTTCCGTTCAGTTCCGTCCTGTTCCGTCCTGTTCCGTTCCGTCCCGTCCTGTTCCGTTCCGTTCCGTCCCGTCCTGTCCTGGTCTGTCCTGTTCCGTTCCGTTCCGTTCCGTTCCGTTCCGTTCCGTCCTGTCTTGGTCTGCCGTGTCCTGTTCCGTTCCGTTCCGTTCCGTTCCGTTCCGTTCTGTCCCGTCCTGTCCTGTTCTGTTCTGTTCTGTTCTGTTCTGTTCTGTTCTGTTCTGTTCTGTTCTGTTCTGTTCTGTTCTGTTCTGTTCTGTTCTGTTCTGTTCTTGTTCTGTTCTGTTCTGTTCTGTTCTGTTCTGTTCTGTTCTGTTCTGTTCCGTTCCGTCCTGGTCTGTCCTGTTCTGTTCTGTTCTGTTCTGTTCTGTTCTGTTCTGTTCTGTTCTGTTCTGTTCCGTTCCGTTCTGTCCTGTTCCGTTCCGTCCTGTTCCGTTCCGTCCTGTTCCGTTCCGTCCTGTTCCGTTCCGTCCTGTTCCGTTCCGTCCTGTCCTGTCCTGTCCTGTACTGTCCTGTCCTGTCCTGTCCTGTCCTGTCCTGTCCTGTCCTGTCCTGTCCTGTCCTGTCCTGTTCCGTTCCGTTCTGTCCCGTCCTGTTCTGTTCTGTTCTGTTCCGTTCCGTTCCGTTCCGTTCCGTTCCGTTCCGTTCCGTTCCGTTCCGTCCTGTCCTGGTCTGTCGTGTTCTCACTGCCGGCATCGCACCATCAGGTCGAAGCTGGTGACGCCTGACATCGAGGGCAAGGTGCGTGTGACGGCGGCCATCACCTGCCTGCTGCTGGGGCCGATCGACCTCGGTAACAAGATGCTGGCCAAGGAGGGCATCCTGGAGATGATGCTGGTCATGGCCAACACGGACGACCTCCTCCAGCAGGTGGGTACACGGTACACGGCTCAAGCGGCTCCCAACTCTGAGGCTGACTGACATCACTTTTGTTGCCAAACGATTTTTCCGAACACTTATCCATTTAAGTGCAAGGAACTTGTTGCTCTACTTTCGGTCGCGGAAGCTCATGTTCGAAAAGTTGTAATGTGTTAATGATATATGTTTGTCGATTTCGATTGTGATTTGGACAGCACCCCCCCCCCCTCTGTCTGCCCGTTTGTCTGTGTTTGTGTTTCTATTATACTGACCGTGTCTGTGCCGCAGCGTGTGGCCTGTGAGGCGCTGATCGCCGCCGCCTCCAAGAAGGACAAGTGCAAGAGCATCCTGACGCAGGGCGTCGACATTCTGAAGCGGCTCTACCAGTCGAAGAACGACAGTATCCGGGTGCGCGCACTGGTCGGACTCTGCAAGGTCGGCTCGCTGGGCGGCACCGACGCGCTGGTGCGGCCGTTCGCCGATGGCAGCACCATGAAACTGGCCGAGGCCTGCCGCAGGTGGGTGATGTTACCAACTAACGGACGGGGGGCGGCGGCGGTGTAGGTGGCGACACTGCAGCGGAGTGAAGAGGCGGCAGAGGGACAGGGGGCGGTGGTTTAACACAGACAGGTGGCGACACTGCAGCAGGTGGGTGATGTTACCAACTAACGGACAGGGGCGGCGGCGGTGTAACGGACAGGGGCGGCGGCGGTGTAACGGACAGGGGGCTGCGGTGTAACTGACAGGGGCGGCGGCGTAACGGACAGACAGGGGGCGTCGTCGTAACGGACATGGGGCGGATGTGTAACGGACAGGGGCGGCGGCGGTGTAACGGACAGGGGGCTGCGGTGTAACTGACAGGGGCGGCGGCGTAACGGACAGACAGGGGGCGGCGTCGTAACGGACATGGGGCGGATGTGTAACGGACGGGCGGTGGTGTAACGGACAGGGGGCTGCGGTGTAACGGACAGGGGGCGGCGGTGTAACGGACAGGGGGCGGCGGTGTAACGGACAGGGGGCGGCGGTGTAACGGACAGGGGGCGGCGGTGTAACGGACAGGGGGCGGCGGTGTAGGTGGCGACACTGCAGCAGAGTGAAGAGGCGGCAGAGGGACAGGGGGCGGTGGTTTAACGGACAGGGGGCGGCGGTGTAGGTGGCGACACTGCAGCAGAGTGAAGAGGAAGAGGGAGTGACCCACTGGGACGGACGGCTGCACTATGGAGCTGGCGTAACACGCCTGTTGTGAGGTGACGATGGTGGTGTGGTGCACTGAGCATCGCGCGTTGACGTGGTGGTGCGTCGGCGTTGCAAAATAGCTTCAAACTCAATCAGCTGATGCATAATGAACAAATGATAGACCAGGACACGAAGCTCTATCTGGTGTCGTTTGGTTCCGCCATGAGCAAGCGGTAGTCGCCCTCTGACTGTGTCGTCCTTCTGTGTCCAGGTTCCTGGTGAACCCGGCCAAGGACAAGGACCTGCGGAAGTGGGCGACCGAGGGCCTCTCCTACCTGACGCTGGACGCCGAGGTGAAGGAGAAGCTGATAGAGGACCGGCCCGCCCTGCACGCCATGCTCGAGCTGGCCAAGGTGAGGGCCTGGGGTACAGTGACAGGCGCCGGGGGAGCGGGAGGGTCTATATATTCAGGGGGTGCAGCGGAAGGAACCACAGGGGTCTGGGTAGGACAGGGGTGAGCCACAGGCGCCGGCAGGTCATTGAAGGAGGGAGCCAGCGCAGCTAGTCTGTGGTGGTGTGGTGGTCCCTCGACGATGCATTCCAAAATAACAGGCGGTTTTGGAATGCTCTGGAATGTGGTGATCAAGCGCGATTATCTAACTTCGTACCTAACTTGACGCGGACGACCAGCGCGGCGTCTTTCTGATCGACCGGCGCATACAACACTGGAACTGGTCGATTGCCGGTGATGGCCTATGTTGCCATTCTATCGAACCCGTATCGGTCTAGTCACATGCGAACCAGCGCGGAGTCGCGCTCCGGCCGAAGGTCCATGGTCGTACGCATATCGCTGCGTGCACTGCATACAAATGTCGCCCGCGGTGAAACTGAGGCGATGGCAGGGCAGTCGGTGAGCGTTACCGCCCGGAGCGGGCGGCTGCTGACGGCCGCTGACTGACAGCCGCCCTCCGGTGGGCGGGATTCCTGCACGGGTGAGCGGTGACGGTCCGGCGGCCGGCCGGTCCGTGAGGTCCGCCGTGTCACCGCGCCGCCGCTGGCTGACGCGCCGTCACGTGATACTCGTGTCGGCCCGGCCCGGCGCTCGCTAACGAAGCGCCGCGCGCGCCGCCCTGTTCATTACGCTCGTGACGCGGACCGGCGGCGGCGGCGGCGGCGCGGCGCACTCGGCACGTACGCGGCGCTCCGCCGGCGGCGTGTCGTCGCGTGATGGCCGGCGGCCGGCCCGTGACCGGCCGCGGCGCCGGCCATCCTCCCTTCTCAGCCCTGATCATCGACACCGGCCCGGTATGGGGTGTTTTTGCGGCGCGGTCCGCACGTGAGGCCGCAGTACCGCCCGTCATCCTCCGCCCTGCGGCCGGCCGCCACTTCACGGGATGAGGTGACCGGAGGGACGGGGCACCAGGTGACCCTGGACGGCCGGATCAGGTCAGGGCGTGAATGCGGGTCAGTGGCGCGCGGCGAGGCGGACGGATTGCTGTTGACAGCGCGGCTGTTCAACGGGCACGTACCGGAGTGCTGCGTGACCCCGACAGATCAGCTGTGTCACGTTCTGAGTCGGAGATGGTATTCGTCATGACCTTGTATTGACGACATTTTATTTTATTTTAATGACATGCTGCTTTATGCTCTTTATTTTCTCATTCAGCTCCTTGCTTCTATCCACCGCTCGCCTTTGTGAGCAGTCACTGAATCGTGCGTATTGTAAAGTGCACGTTGTCGCAACAGTTTCTGAGTAGCCCCTTCATTGACTGGTGCACTATTGCAGTTCTGTACTAGAGATGAGATTGTTGTATCGACGTATCGACGCCGATACTTTTTTGGTATCGGCCGATACTTTTGCCGAGGCCATACGGGGCTTGCCGATGCCTACCTTAGGTCAGACTCACAATCGTCGACAAAAAAAAAAACATTTGACATTCATAGAAAGTTCTGAAAGTCCATATTCTGATATATGGGCGCCACATAGCCTGAGTTGCTGAGGCGCCCTAAAGCCCAAATCATCATCCATATTCTAAATCAGAAAAGCTAAGAACTGCTAGAAGCAGTGTGGGATTTTTCGTTTGATGACCTTGTCCCGGAGAGTAAAAATCCATAGGTGGAGAGTAAAATTGTATTTTTAGAAAAACTAAGTTTTTTTTTTAAAGAAAAAAATATATTTAGAAAGTAATAAATCTTCATTTGTACGTAATATATATTAAATCCTTTTGAGGAAAATGCAATTTTATTTTAACTACAATGTCGGTAAGAAGAGATGAAAAGAGAGCAAATGTCCAGAACACAAATGAAGAGAGAACAATTATTTGGACCCAAAGAAGTCGAGAAAAATGACCAAAATTCCAAGACTGGCTAGACTAGGTGCATTGTTTTTCATGATGACCGGATGATTGTTTATCGTGTTTGAGATGGGAGGTACTAAATGCTTACTATTAAGTTTGATTTTTTTTTTGTAATCCTTACTTTGTATTTTTATAGTTACTACCATTGCGTAAAATACCACTGCCGCTGTCGATACAAATTTGAGCCATGTAGTCGCAGACTTGGAAATGATTCATATTCGTCATGAGTCGATTCACAGTGATTCACGAACCATAATGAATTATTCAATCATGCTTCAATCACTCAACATTAACGCTGGTGAGTCGATTCACAGTGACTCACGGGTAATATGAGTGGCTCATGAATGATTCATTTACAACTCGCAATGTGCATGCGAATCGCTGAATCAACGCATACTTAATTCATATTAACTAAATTAAAAAAAAGAGTTTATTTCGCACCCTCATGGGTCCATATAATTTCATGAGGAGACGTATACAAATAAAACAATGCATGCCAGGGTTGTGCTCGACTCATATTTTTTAGACTGACTCGACTCTGACTCATTTTCGAAGGGACTCTGACTCAACTCTGACTCAAGAGGGAGGAATTTGTTGTTTTGAGTCGACTCAACTTTGACTCATTTGCTGTTGCCCCTGACTCAACTCTGACTCAAGCGGGGGATAATTTTGTTTGAGTCGACTCAACTTTGACTCATTTGCTTTTACCCCTGACTCAACTCTGACTCATGTGAAAGCTTCTCGAGTCGACTCATTTTTGACTCATGTTCAGCGGACTTCACGACTTTTATTCAAAGGTAGGTATTTGACTTGCAAAAAGTAATTGGAATATTATATGTAAATACTTTTCTTTTGATTTACACTGGATGAAGGCACATGAATATTGTATTATCATAAATATCTACTGCATCCACCTGCAATGTAAGATATATTAAAATATATAATAGCAATAATGATAATACAATAAAATGTATTGTTCGTAAAAACATTTAAGACAAATTGGTATTTACCTTGTATGTGTTCGTAGGGGTCATGGAATGTTTTAGTTCAAGTTAGATTGGTTGTCAGTGACAGGGGTTCAAGTTTAAATATATTATCTGGGTAAGTGCGTAAGCATGCTGAAATATCATCAGTTGACTTTAATTATTGGTTTAAGTTGGTCATTATTTTCATGCTATGTGATACAGTGTAAATCATGTTGATATGGTTATTATTAGGTTATATATACTGCAGTTATCATGTCTATGTATGTATTTAATATTGTATTGCTTCACTTAAGATAAGGAACAGTCAGCAGAGTAAGTGATGTAGTGAAGTACTCTTTAAGTTTGTGAAATACGAAATTGATTTATTATCAACTAATGATTATAATGTGGGTTTGAAAAGCACCCAAACTCTCACACTCTATAACATTGTTTGGACGCGTTTATTATGTAGTTGCTAGGATTTGTTTTTCTCGTCAGATGTGACCGACTCATAAAAGGATGAGTCGACTCAACATTGACTTGAGCGGCATCCAGGCGACTCAACTTTGACTCAAGCGACATCCATGTGACTCAACTCTGACTCAACTCAACTCCTCTATTTTTCTTAAGTGACTCGACTCTGACTCAAGTTGAGCCCTTATATTTCTTAAGCGACTCAACTCTGACTCAAGTTGAGTTGAGTCAGTTTTGAGTCAAATTTGACTCACCGACTCTGAGTCAAGCACAACCCTGATGCATGCACATACACACACGCCGATACACATAAGTGAAACACGTTAGTTAACACCAAACAAAAACAATATAATATAATAAATATAATATAAATACAATATAAATATACTTTTTGCTAATCAGCTGTGCAGCAGCAGTCGTTCGACATCGCTCTGATTGCGATCATTGATGCAGTAAATACATTATGCAATAAATGGAACTGACAAGTAACCTTATTATGTGCTGTAGCTTGTAACCCTACTGATATGTGGCTGTATGAATGAATGATCCCTGTGGAAATGGACAATGTCCGGAATAAAAGTATATCTATTTATCTATCTATTATTAGTCGGGCATTATTATATGAATCTTAGGCATGTGCTGAAAAGGCTGAAACACCTAAGTAAGAAACATGTACCTAACCTACCCATGCGCAAAAAAGCAATAAGAAATACTAATAAACGTGAATAGCCTGGTAGCTATTTTCAGTCCAGATTCCAGACTCCTGAGTTTCACCACAATGACATTCACCACAATGACAATATTCCCACTCACAGGGTATACTTAGAAGTCGGCG
Source organism: Chirona hameri (assembly GCA_036785665.1). Taxonomy (NCBI): domain Eukaryota; kingdom Metazoa; phylum Arthropoda; class Thecostraca; order Balanomorpha; family Balanidae; genus Chirona; species Chirona hameri. Next base: position 39,510 of record JAXIVJ010010161.1, read on the forward strand.
ATATAATTCACAGGATATAACTGATAAAAAGGCCTTGGAATAGCGCATAATAAACACTGCGTGTTTACTGTTTAGATGCGTGATTTTATCAAGGCCTTACATATGATCCTACCATCCCGAGAGTAAATTAAAAAAGCAGATCAAATGACGTCATCAATAATCACTAATCACATCGATAATGCTTGATGTTTATTAATTAAAAATTATCCATACTTTTCTTGATAATTGACAAGTAATTGCTGCTTTAAAATACCTAATATTTAAATAAAAAATATAAATAAAACATTTAAACTATGCCAAACAGCTCTCGTGAATATTTGTAGTTATTCAAAAGCCCTGTAGAAGTTTCAATGACTTCATCAAATCATACAAATAGGTGGTTAGTTATAGTTATTATACAGTGGGTTAGTGGGCCGTGGGCTAAAATGGCGCGACGCCAAAGACGCCATCATATATGAGCCCATGAACTCTATAATATGGTCAAATAGGACAGTCATGGTGAGATTATACAATTATATTTATAATATTGATTATAATAGCAAATTTCAAGTTCCAAAACATTAATGATTAATGCTGGGCCGTTGGCATAACGTTTCGCTTTGTAAGCGAATAGAACATTTTTTTTTTTAATTTTTTTTTTATTTTATAAAGCATGATGTGAAATAAAGCGCCGCAGATGCGACAGTGATATTTGGGACAGATAGCTTGCAATTGTTTGTTTATTATTTAGTTTTTGGGATGGCCCCTAGGAATTAGGAAAAAGTGGGTACGTTTTGAGGATTTTTCGTGTGAAAAGGGTGTGCGTGTACTGTGTGGTTTATGAACCAAGGTATGAGTTAGGTACCTTATATAAGTACTTAGGTACCTACCCTTAACCTTACCAGTACCAAGGTACCTAGTTAGGTTAGGGCTGATTGAACAGTGGCTTTGTGCCCACTGGAGTTGGACACAAAGCCTCGCTTTCTTTATGCAGATATTAATTACAGGCCACAGCTCAGGACACAGAGTATATAATTGGCCATTAAGTGCCTGGTGTGTCCACAGGGCACAGATGAATGCTGGGCCGCGGGCATATTATTTTTTGTTTGACAGTTTATGCTGTTGGACCAAAAAAGAATGATTCTTTGCGCAATGAATGATTCAATCAGCCTATTTTATCTGTATGAATTATTCAATCAGTGACTCACAACAGGTTTGCGCATGAGGTGAATCGATTCATGAGTGATTCATTTTAAATAAGAATGATTCAATCAAAAGTAGTCGACTCACATTTAATCAGTGTATATCCGAGATATACATATTTCAGTCACATATTTCTGATAATATTTCAGTTGTCGGTCTGCAACGCATACTCGCGTAGGATTCTGCCCCTTTGTATGTAAAGCTGTGGAATAACTTATGACGCTATGCCAAACAGCGGATATTGGAGACAAAGTCATGTGTCGACCAACGGAAACGCTAAAATTAATATATATATTTGTGAAGTTTTTACTTCCATTAGATATTCTGTGAGCCGCATATTCTTTGCTGGGACCATTTTGTTATTCGAGTTCATTGGCATTTTCTCTGTTGAAATTGAAGAGGTCTTTTTGTTTTTACCTGAATCATTGTTGCATTGTTGCTGTTGCAGTTTCAAAGCGTGTTAATTGCAAATAGCACTCTATCGTGTTGGCAGGCCGACCCGGGACTCCCTAGAATTTACGCAATCGCCCGGCTTATCCGGTTAATAACTGCCGTTGCGCTGTCTTCATCTGTGGCATCAAGTGACGCTGACGGCTGCCGGCTTAGCTCAGCTGTGAAAAACACGAGCACCCTCCTTTTCTTATCTGCCGACTGTCGGACACAACACGCAACGATGGAGCGGCAATACATCCGTTTAATTGTCTCCATCTGTTCTCAGCAGTAATACAATCTGCAATGACAACTGCAAATGCGTTCTAATGTTGAGACATTCCAGGTGTCTCGCTGTTTTTGTTTTCTTGCATTCTGCTCGTTTGACAATAAACAGCATTTAGGGCTGTTCTGAAAATATTTTCAGTTATAGGTTTATGTATTTATTTATTGCACGTCATTGGCTCATTCCACATAGGTGTGGCTATTACAGAGTCAGTGTCATGAGATAAAGTGAGGTAGGTCAATAGAGCATACACGCATGCATACACACATTCTCACACACATACACTCTCCCACGTACGTGACGTCACGAAGCAGGCGCTGCTATCGGTCACACATACCGAAGCAGGCGCTGCTATCGGTCACACATACCGAAGCAGGCGCTGCTATCGGTCACACATCTGTTGTTGCAGTCGGAACTCGGAAACTCCAGCTCGATAACTCCAGTTGCAGTATATGCCTACGCAACTCCCTTTTGAACTGCCGCAGGTTCGAGTCACGGATGTGTTGTGGTAAAGCGTTAAAAGCGGTCACAGTGGAGTAGAGGAATCGCCTCCTTCCAGATTCCGATCTGAGGCGTGGAACATGAAGCATGTCCTCCTGTCGCGCTGATGTACCTGATGTACGCTGATGTACGCTAGGTACGCTGATGCACATGGCGTCTATATGCAAGATTCTCAGAGAGTGACTCGGGCTGAGAAGTGGCCAGTATGCGTTTTAACAGTCAGTGCATGGTATACGTACAGGTTGTGGGCAGTAAACCACTCAATGAATTTCAACTCGATCAGGCAACTATAGTTTCTGAGATACAAAAAAAGGTGCGCACGTGCAGAGGCGCCACACACCAAATTTTAGCACAATCGGCTCAGCCGTTGTGGAGTTTTTGCGGGAAAACACTTTTCAACATCCCTCACGCGGCACGCGGCACGCGGCACGCGGCACGCGGCACGCGGCACGCGGCACGCGCAGTGGTAGTCACCCACGTGCGTCGGCACCGGTCTCAAACAGGGTAGGTTGGAGGGGGCTGCTCAGCAAAGAAGCCCGCGTGTCAATCGGACGTGCGGTTGCAGAGATATGAGCTTCTCAAAAGCGTCGCCACGGTCCGGGTCGGGCCGGGCCGCTCATATTCAGATGTCCATAGACCACGGAAGGACGGCGAGCGCTTGGCGCTCGCTCCTAATAATAGTATACATGATCAGTTTGATGTTCTTCCGTTGCTGATGCGAAGACTGTCAAAAGCACAAGAGGTTTCTGGCAAGCAGCAGAAACTTTCGTCTTGTTTCTTTTGTTTTGTTAAATCGATGGCTCTTGCTCTGTTTTGTGGATCCTTTATTTTGTGACTATTGATTGGCCTATCGCATCAGTGTATTTGGTGTTTTTAATTTTAGTTGTTGAATTGTCTCCAGTCACTACTTGCTATTTTTATTTGTCGGGCAGCTAATTGGTTTTCATTTTATATTTTATCTATTTGGTTTTTCGTCGTCTTTATCTATTCTCACGCATTGTTTTTTTTTCTTCTTTTCTTTTGCTGGGTATCATATGGCGTCGATGATGTTGAGAATTGAGAGGGATGGGCATATTTTTTTTTGTGTAGCTCATCAGCTGTTTGTCAGTATCAGTTTTGGTTTTATGCGAATTTTACTGTGTTCTTTGTTCTCGATGCCAGGTCCTATGGCAGCCACCATTTCAGCTTCCCTCTGTTCCTCGCTGCACTTACTTATCTCCGCTCAATCTGTTTCATGGCTGGCCCAGGTTGTCTCTAACCTTAGCATTTAGACCCGTTTCCGGTGAGATAGCTCGATACAATGTGTATAGACGTAGTATGTATTGTAAAACGCGTCACAGTGCAGAATACGGCGGACGGCAATGTTCATATTATTCACACAATACACTGTTTAGCCTTTCAGCCGCATTGAATCTAAAGCACCAGCCTAACTACATTGAGCTCCAATATACGTACTACTATCTACACAATGCTCCTGTGGTGCATGCTAGCAACTTGTCTGTGTCGTGGATAGCTCCCTTGTAGCTTGTTCTCCATCTCCTCGTTTGCCTTGTCTCCGCCGCGCGAGCCGCGGGCCGGCGTCCGTCTCTCAGAAGGCAAACCGCTCGGCGCGCGGGCCGGCGTCCGTCTCTCAGAAGGCAAACCGCTCGGCGCGCGGGCCGGCGTCCGTCTCTCAGAAGGCAAACCGCTCGGCGCGCGGGCCGGCGTCCGTCTCTCAGAAGGCAAACCGCTCGGCGCGCGGGCCGGCGTCCGTCTCTCAGAAGGCAAACCGCTCGGCGCGCTGGGCGCCGCGCTGGTTGAAGGTGTCGGACCGCGGTATGAAGCGGTTGCTGTCAGCGCTGACGAACTGGTTGCTGTCGATCTGCTGGCTGTCGGGGGCTGAGTTCTCGGCCCAGAACAGCTGCGGGTACTCGATGCGCAGCTGGGCGTACTCGGGGATCTGAGCCGGCGCCTGGGGCAGGTGGGCCGCCTGCGGCTGGAAGCCGTTCTCGTCGGCCACGTACGCCACCTGGTACGTGTTGCCGTCGTCGGAGACGAACTCGTAGCTGCCCTGCTTGCTGAGGGAGCCCGTCTCGCGCTCCGGCCCCGCCTGGAAGCGACCCACCTCCTCCACCTGACGGCCGGAGAGCAGGGAACAGCTGGTGTTAGAAGGATGTCCTCAAGCCGGGAGGTCACACACCCGTGAACCATGGTCTGATACAATGGGAGATGAGGTCAATTCACCGGCTTTACGTTCCACTGAAATGCCTGGAAAATGCGTTATGCTATTGTGACTGGTTTACCTTTCGTTTTGCCTCGTGTGGAGACCTACCCGTTGTCCGTTGTCCTGCTCGTAGCTGTACTGGTAGTTTCCGGAGTCGTCGTTTTCGAACGTGTTGGAGAGGACGCGCACCTCCGGCTGTCCTGTGTTCTGGGTGAACTGGGGCGCCGCGGAGGCAGCCGCCACCAGACAGCAGGCCACAAACTGACGGGAAAAGGACACCACGTGATTGGGGCGCTTTGGACTAGCCAATATCTCGCGCAAAATCACGTCCGAATATACGATGTAGTACCAAGTCAGTTGCATTGCCATGCAAGGAAGAGAGACGATGTACGAAAATCACACGGTTAATCGCGCCAAGGTGCCGGTCTTTCCGCAGGAAGCAAGAAGTGTTCGAATGGTATGCTGGGTTGTGTGGGTCTACGTATTCGATGACATGGATGGGCTGATTTCAAAACAAGAAGCGTCCTTGCCGTCTGTGTTGGCGCGGTGTTATGTTTCGCCGCAGTTTGTCTGAAGTGCGCCTCACGGGGTGCGCACTGCTGAGGGCAGGCCGGCCGTCTCACCAGCTTCATGTCGGCTGGGTCGGTGAGTGAGGTCTGGACTGGTGTGTCGGCTGGACTGGTCACGGCTGAACACTGGTGTCGGCTGTCCGGCCGGCCGGCTCCTTATACCCCCGGCAGCCGGCCGGCGGAGAGGAGAGGGGCTGACCTCGCCCCCTCCGCTGATCCTACCGGGCGGCGGCGGCGGCGCGCGTGCATGGATTGTCGGACTCTGGAATGGCCGTCGAGGCGCCGACGCTCGGGGACCCACCGCTCAGCCCAGCCCGGCTAACGGGCGTCCCCACCGCTCAGCCCAGCCCGGCTAACGAGCTTTATGTAATCAATCGTTCTATTTTCATTATAACTTCTAACAGCGATGATATGGCCTGATCTGTTCTTTTTTATGAGGCGAAGCGTTAGGCGATCGTGTTTTTCACATAAACGTTGGACAATATCCATGGGTGGGTGAATGGGTGAAGCTTGGGTCGCTGACAATCCTTAAACAGTTAAATGTGCAGGGTGGTCCAGAGAAAGTACCTTGGAATTCTTGTCCCGTGCTCTTTAAAGGCACGTGCTACATTTTTGTATCTCATATGGACTGCAAATCATATGGCAAGATGGATTATCACAAAACTTTACCTAAAAATGTGCTCCGGCAAGCAAAACTCGTTTTGAGTTGATGTGTACATTTTGACCATGTTTACCGTTTCTTTTATACAATGTATATTTTCAGCAATACGGTCACAAATAAGGTATACTCCCCATTACAATGAAATGGCAAAGCCCACAATCAATAACTACCAGTTGGGCTTCGTTCCTTCATTGGCCGCCTCAGATTCTTGTCAAAATGAGCTCCGGGTGGGCGCGGCACTTTATCACGGTAGACGTATCAACTCCTTCAAATGGGTGATGGCCTTGTCGACAATGTAAGCGGGGATTCGGTCCACCTCTCGGACTATGATGGTATTGAGCTTATCCGTGGGTCGTGAGTCTTCCCACATATATTCGGTCTTTGAGATATCCCCTAGTTCAGGGGGCTCAGATCAAATGTGCGTGGGAGGGGCCATGGAACAGAACGCCTTCAGGCTGATTGTCGATGAGGAAGCAGCTTCGGACTCAATCTAGCGACTCGCTTGCACTGGGCAGTGTAGGGTGTGGCCAACCTGCTGAAACTGCTCAAGGTTATAGAAGTATTATTATTCGCCAGATGGTCTTGTCGTATATATATATATATATATATATATATATATATATATATATATATATATATATATATATATATATATATATATATATATATATATAATATATATATATAATATATATATATATATATATATATATATATATATATATATATATATATATATATATATATATATATATATATATATATATATATATATATATATATATATATATATATATATATATATATATATATATATATATATATATATATTATATATATATATATATATATATATATATATATATATATATATATATATGTATATATATATATATATATATATATATATATATATATATATATATATATATATATATATATATATATATATATATATATATATATATATATATATATATATATATATATATATATATATATATATATATATATAAATATATATATATATATATATATATATATATATTTATATATATATATATATATATATATATATATATATATATATATATATAATATATATATATATATATATATATATATATATATATATATATATATATATATATATATATATATATATATATATATATATATATATATATATATATATATATATATATATATATATATATATATATATATATATATATATATATATATATATATATATATTATATATATATATATATATATATATATATATATATATATATATATATATATATATATATATATATACATATATATATATATATATATATATATATATATATATATATATATATATATATATATATATATATATATAATATATATATATATATATATATATATATATATATATATATATATATTAAAATATATATTATATATTAAGATATATATCTGCCGCATGGGCCTTGCAGATTATGTTTTGTACCCCATGTAGGTATTAACAATGGCGGATAAAAGGCAGTTCTGCGCAACCTTCTCCCTTTTTTCGTCGAATATCTCGTGATGTCATCCGAATACGCGGATCAAGTCTATATGAAGTTAACCAGAATTCAATAGTGCAGCTATTGTACGTCCTGTTGACAAGTGACCCCTTAAGTTTGCACGGCCATAGCGTTATACTCCTTGATCCTAGGTCAACAGTTTGTTTTACATCAACAGATGCGCTATTTAATTATTGTAAACTCTCATATCGGTTTCATGGGAAATCTATTCATATTTCGATCTGCCGCATCGGTCTTTGAGGTTTTGTATTTTAGTCCAACTACTGAGAGAGACGCCGAGTGGACCTTTTCAGGGTCTGGAAGACAGAGGCGACCACCCGTTGGATGTGGCCTGCATCCTGGCGATGTGAACAATTCCAAGCGGATTGGTTTTTACCACCGTTCCAACATTGTTGAGTTTTGTGACGCGCTTATGGATGGAGTTGTCCCCAGGGACAGGATCAAGTTTTCGGTGGTCAAAATGCAAATTGTTTTAGGCAATGCCACTGGCAAATAATTTGGGACAAATGTACGCGTCAACTCAAAACGATTTTGCTTGCCGGTACACATTTTAGCTAAAGTTTTGTGATAATCCGTCTTGTCATATGATTTGCAGTCAGTATGCAAAACAAATCATGTATGTAGCACGTGCCTTTAAAAAAGCACGAGACAAGAATTTCAAGGTACTTTTCTATGGTCCACCCCGTATGTTCTCGCGAAGGTTTAGATCCGACAGGATATCACCCTGAAAATCATATAGAGGTAATTCACGAGCAAATTTAACAACTGATCATGTTCAACGATAATACAGAGTATAGTATCAACTAGTAAAACGCCTTTTTGGGGCGATGACCCAGCGGGCGCGCTCTGGTAAAGCTAAAACAGGTTTGAAATATGAAACGGTACGGGAGCACACGTGGTAGTAACACATCGTCCTTTTAGTCCTTTTATTCCTCCATAAAAAAAATTGCCAGGCCTACATGCATGTCAACATAAAAAAGTAAGTTTTATTAATTTGTACATGATCTCCTTTCTCGAATCCGCCAAAAGGGAGTACGTCCTGAGCGCTGCATGCTTCAGCGTATACAAAACGAATGGTTAGATATATCAAGCCATTTTTGATCAAGATTTATTTTGGTTCATTTCGACGTCTGTAGGTATCACGCGCTGTGGTACCACTCCTATCAAAACGCACCATAACAAAATCAAAATTGATTTGATGGTCCTATCCAATGGTGAAAACCCGATCTCAATCGGAGCAGTGGTTGCAAAGTTATTAGCTTCCGAAAAACGTCTGTATGTCCGGGTCGGGCCGGTTCGGGCCGGTTCGGGCCTGGTCAAATGTAAAGTTGTCTAGTAAGTTGACGAGAAACCTCATGGGCGCTTCGCGCCCGCTCGGTAATGATCTAACATGGCTTCATGAAT
>JAXIVJ010010162.1:0-48320 GCA_036785665.1 Chirona hameri
GGACCTCAGTTCAGCCCCCTCAGCTGTACTGGGAACCTCAGTTCAGCCCCCTCAGCTGTACTGGGGACCTCAGTTCAGCCCCCTCAGCTATGCTGGGGACCTCAGTTCAGCCCCCTCAGCTGTACTGGGGACCTCAGTTCAGCCCCCTCAGTTGTGCTGGGGACCTCAGTTCAGCCCCCTCAGTTGTGCTGGGGACCTCAGTTCAGCCCCCCTCAGCTGTACTGGGGATATCAGTTCAGCCCCCTCAGCTGTACTGGGGACCTCAGTTCAGCCCCCTCAGCTGTACTGGGGACCTCAGTTCAGCCCCCTCAGCTGTTACTGGGGACCTCAGTCGGCAGAACAATGCTGGTGGAATGCGGTCAGCCCTCCCCCGCACCACTTGGGTACACGCATCCGGGCTGTTGATGTGTATACTGTGCGGCGGAGGGGGAGGGGGGAGGGACGGGCGACGCAACTCATCTACATCAGCTGCCGGTGAAAACACGCAGAATCACCCATGTATAATTCAGCACTTTTGGCACTGGTAAATTGAGGACAGAAAGAAAATTGTTGTCCTTCAACATCAATTGAACGTTGCCAGTAATGGGCACTAGACAGGCTCCCGTTTCTTCCTTTCGATGTTTATTGGTTTATTAACCTTCGCCCTGATGTGGAGGGTGTCATTTTGACCCCCCCCCCCCCAACAGGGCGAAATTGTCTCAGAGACCACCCAGTCGCGGGTTAATCATCCTCCTCGCGTCACGTGTGTGAATCTCGGGTCAACGTTGTCCCGTCGTTCTTCTCAGCGGTAACTCCTGTCGTTACCGGTGCACGGTGGACGCCCGAGGGCGGTGCAGTGGGTGCGGCCGACCAGTCACCCCATGTCCTCGCCGCGGTGGTCCGCGGCCGGCCGCCACTTGTCTCCCGGAGCTGTCACCGCGCGGCGGTCCAGACGGTGGCGGCCCGGCGTCGGACCCCCGCCGGCGGCTGTCATCAGGCCGGTAATCTGCGGCCAGCCAGCACCGCACACCGCGCCGGCATGGCAGCCCGGCACGGCCTGGCGCCGTCAGACGGGGCGGGCCACACAGCCGTCCTGCCTTCAGACGTGGGCCGTGCGCCTGGCCCTGTATACGCGTGTCCCTCGTCTCCGTCTCTGTCTCTCTCCAGACACGCCGCTGGCCCTGTACCCGCATCTCTGGTCTCCCCGGCCGAGCCCGGGCGCCGCGACTCTACCGGTTTCTTTTTGTGGCGCGCCGCTGCGTCGACAGCCGCCGCCGGGTGACAATAGTGACGCCAGGTGCGCGCCGACAATGCCGCGCCGCGCCACAGCCGCCGCGATACAAAGTATCTCGTGTTCGGCCAAAGGGGAGCGCGGCTCGCCTAATAGAGTGTCCGATTCCACCCAGTTATCAATGGCGGGCCTCGGCGGAGCACAGTTTGGCACAGAAAGGAGACGGATTTCATGCCGTTTCAGCACAAAATAGGCCGGCCGTCCCGCGTGCGGCGAGGAGCAGCGGCGTATCGAATTCTGTCCGCGGTGTAGGGCCGTCTTCACCCACAGGACACAGGGCACGGTCTCCTGTAATAGTGCTTATCAACCATTATGTAACGCCTCAACGCCGATGAAGAAGCACGGAATTACACGGTTTCTGTGCACAGCGCTATCTCATCAGGTGTCGGCAGACGCCCGCACATTTTAGCAGGTAATTCAGTCAATTACGGTGGAGATTAACACCGCCGTGTAGCCGCCGCCGAGACAATAAAAATGCCGGGCCGGTCTCCCGCGGCGCCCGGCGTGCGGGCTCCGGGGCGGTGGCGGCGGCGGCGGCGGCGGCGGCGGCGGCGGCGGCGGGTACCTGGCGCGGCCTCCAGCGCAGCTGAAGTAGCCGTGCAGAGTCCGGGACCACCCCAGCACGTGTCACTCTGACGCAGCCGGAGCTCACAGTCACCTCGCTCCGTGGTTGGTACCCGTGGCTGTAAAGCAGGAACACGGTCACGGAGGTATGTTTGGATCCGTGACATGAGCTATGAGTCATACGCTACGGTCGTTTCATGTTTTCACCATCACCTGGGTGTGATATTGCAAAATAAAAAGGCATTTTACGAAGAAAGGTTTGACAGACAGGTATGACAGTATGAATATGTGCCTGCTGTCCATTCACCGTCGCCGGCAGGTACCTGACTGTGACCTGACCGCATAGACTGTGACCTGACCGGTACCTGACTGTGACCTGACCGGTACCTGACTGTGACCTGACCGGTACCTGACTGTGACCTGACCGGTACCTGACTGTGACCTGACCGGTACCTGACTGTGACCTGACCGCATAGACTGTGACCTGACCGGTACCTGACTGTGACCTGACCGCATAGACTGTGACCTGACCGGTACCTGACTGTGACCTGACCGCATAGACTGTGACCTGACCGGTACCTGACTGTGACCTGACCGGTACCTGACTGTGACCTGACCGGTACCTGACTGTGACCTGACCGGTACCTGACTGTGACCTGACCGGTACCTGACTGTGACCTGACCGGTACCTGACTGTGACCTGACCGGTACCTGACTGTGACCTGACCGGTACCTGACTGTGACCTGACCGGTACCTGACTGTGACCTGACCGGTACCTGACTGTGACCTGACCGGTACCTGACTGTGACCTGACCGGTACCTGACTGTGACCTGACCGGTACCTGACTGTGACCTGACCGGTACCTGACTGTGACCTGACCGGTACCTGACTGTGACATCAGGGAGCTGCACGACTGATCTGCAGATCGACGGCGAATAGAGTTGACGCCATATCTCTTCCATCGAGAGTTCAACCTCTCAACTTTTACTGGGGGTATAACGTACTTGAGTTGTAAAACTCATTTTCATCAACCATGACTGCGTGGTTAGTGGCTACCAGTCTCTCAGTTATTTTTTTCCTCGACCTTTTTCGTTTGCCCGTGACGTTTTTGCACTGCGTGCAGTATACAACCGGACTGATTATGGAAATCCCACTAAACATTTTATTAAACGTGTCACGTCACACGGGAAGAGCTACGACAGCTATAAGTAGGTAGGTATCAGCCAACTTATCCTCTTCACGCATCTCAGCGATTTAAGTCATATATCTCATCAGGTATCACCCAGCACGATCAAGTCAGTTCACACATTTCCTGCAGCACCTTATCCAATGTCACCGAGTGATATTGGTCGTGACGCTTCTGAGAGGGCAGGAGGGGCAGTCGCCCCCCCCCCCCCTGTCGTCGGCAGGGGGGGGGCAAACATATCTTTGTGCCCTCCTGTCATTTAAGGAGGCCCATCCATGCTTCAAAGAGGCCTCATCTCGCAGGCTTCATCGCGGAGGCCACAGGTGCCCCTGGAAGCCAGAGGGGTCCTATCGAGGTCAGAGGGGGCCTTTGAAGGCCAGAGGAGGCCATCTGGAAGTCAGAGAGGAGGTCAGAGGTGGGCCCCTAGGGGTCAGAGGGGTCCTTTGGATGTCAGAAAGGCCACCGAAGACCAGATGGGGCCCTCTGGAGGCCAGATGGGGCCCTCTGGAAGCCAGAGTGGCCCTCTGGAGGTCAAAGGCCAGGGGTCCCCTGCAAGGGCGTAGGCAAGGGAGAGGGGGACAAGGAGGCCATCCCCCCCCCCCCCCCCCCCCCTGGAGGCCAGGCGGGCCCCTCTGCCAACCGAGCGAGGGCCCCCTGGGGCCGAAGGCCCCAGTGTTTTTGATGGTGACAGGCGCCCGCGAAACGCCTTACGTCGCATAAAAGAACGCACGAGAACCTAACAAAATCGTAACACGAATAAATAACAGCATTTGCTTGTCTGTTAAAGGCATGTATATGTAACAACGTACACAAGGGCCCAGACAGTGTGGAGAGGGCCCTCTACCAGCTTATAAAGGTCCCTGTCGATCTGCAGATGGCCCCCTGCCGGCATTTAGAGGGCCCCTGTCGGTTGTAGAGGGCCCTCTGCCGGCATTTATAGGGCTTTGCCGATCTGTAGAGGGTCCCTTCCGATCTGGAGGGGGCCCTCTGTTGGCCTTTAGAGGGCCCTGCCGACCTGTATATCGACCTGCCAATCTGTAGAGGGCCCCTGGCGGCTTTTAGAGGGCCCTTCCCGTCTTTGAGGGCCCTTCCGGCCTTTGAGGGCCCTTCCGGCTTCCAGAGGACTCTGTCGACCTTTAGAGGGCCTGCCGGCCTTTAGAGGGCCCTGCCGATATGTAGATCACCCTGTCAACCTGCAGAGGGCCTCTCCCGGCATTTAGAGGGCCCTGCTGACCTGTAGAGGGCCCTCTTCCAGCCTTTAGGGGCCTTGTCGATCTGCAGAGTGCCCCAGCCAATCTATAGAGGGTTATCTGCCGGCCTTAAAATGGCCCTGCCGGCCTTTAGAGTGCACTGGCGGCCTTTAGAGAGTCCTTCCGGCCTTTAGAGGACCCTTCCGGCCTTTAGAGGGCCCTGTCGGCCTTTAGATGGTCCTGCCGGCCATTAGAGGGCCCTGCCGATCTGTAGATCGCCCTGCCAATCTGCATAGGGACTCTATCGGCATTTAGAGGCCCTGCCGACCTGTGGAGGGCCCTCTTCCAGCCTTTAGGGGCCTGTCGATCTGCAGTGTCCCAGCCAATCTGTAGAGGACCCTCTGCTGGCCTTAAGAGGGCCCTGCCGATATGTAGAGGGCCCTCTGTCGGCCTTTAAAGGGCCCTGTCGATCTGCAGATTGTCATCTGCCGGCCTTTGGAGGCCCCTGCCGATCTGTAGAGGGCCTTCGCTGTCCTTCAGAGGGTCCTGTGGTGGTAGAGGTGGACTGCCGGTCGAGCGCCGGTGAGGCTCTCGAAGCCCGAAGGAAGACCAGTCAAAGTTCTCATTGTTTGTCAGTGTATGCTAGTAACGTCTGAGAGGAGTACAAGGCTTTGCAACGTACGAGTATTAACCCGGCATTGGCTGGGGTCTCAACCAAACGCAATTGGCTGGGGGTAGTGTTTTTCGCCCCCTGGTTATCTTCCGAACCAATAACCGCAGCGTCGACCTGCAGAGGTGGCCAAAGATCTCGTCTGGACACACATCCGGACAAACACGTTGGCCCGTACTTTCCTGAGCGACCCCCCAGTGGAAATCTTCATCCTTCTACGAGTTTGAATTAGAAGCGCCTAGACGAGACATACACGATGGCGTAAAACATTAGTGCCTTATCTTCATTAGGTAAAAAGTTATTTACGTAAAAGTGTTTTGCCAAAAACAGTTTTTTGACATTTGATGACCTCTGGAGCCTAAAATATTGACCTGAGTTCAAATTTGAGGACACAGATGGCGATTGAATATCCTAAAACTGGAAGTCCTAAAACTGGCAAATCTGACCTTTGATGACCTCTGGTGACCTCGATATTGACCTGACCTAAAAAAAAGACATTCCATAGAGCTTGTCTCGAGCTATTTAACGCCGTTTTCTGCTTGTCGCTAAGTTGCGTGGTTTTCGAGATTTAAGGGGGGGCGGAATCCGCCCCCCCCCCCCATCCCCACCAGGACGTGTAATTATCAGAGGCCCTCCAAGGCGCGTGCTAAGATATGACTCTATCGTGTTGTAGAAACCTCTCGTATCACAATGTGGTGTATTTTTCAAGAACATTTATAAGCAAACGGTCTCCAAAGCTTTCTGTAAATCAAGATATAAAGAGCATGTTATTTCGTTATTTTGTAGAGATTTTGTAACTTCATGGTACAAGTGCACAATCGGCATGTATGATCTGTGTTGTTTCCTCAATCCGAATGAAGAAGATTCAGGATATTATTTTGATTAACCCGCGCCCCGCTGGAGGTGGCAGAATCTGCCCCACCCCCCTCCCTGATTTTCTCAATAACTTGAAAACAATCATAGATATCGACGTCAACTTGCAGTACCTTATGCTGCATCCATTCTACGTCTTATCACATCATTTCAATGAAAATGGTGGAGTACTTTGGGAGATAATGACGTTTTAATCACGTCATGTCATGCCATTTTTGGCGGAAAAAAAAATAAATGTTTGCAAAATCGTAGACAATCGAGTTTTGAAGCAAATTGCAAATACAAACGCCGAAAGAAATAAAATAACATTATATTGAAAATGGCTATCGCGGATTTTCGAAATTTTGAGTTTTTGAATCCCCCTCCCAAAAAAATATATATATACATTGGTTTCGTTGTCGGAAGTTATTTGTCACAACATACAACATACTGTACTGTTTTAATTATGTGGGCCCCCCTTGGCTACGAGGGCCCGTCTGATTCCATCTCCCCCCTGGGAGAAATCCTGCCTACGCCCCTGGTCCCTGTGGGCCAGAGGGGTCCTATGGAGGTCAGAGGTGCCCCTGTAGTCCAGAAGCGGCCCTCTGGAAGCCAGAGGGGAGGGGAGAGGAGCCCTATGGAGGTCAAAGGCCCCTTCTCAAATGGAGGCCCCCTCTCAAATGGAGGCCCCCTAAATTTCTACTCCTCCCCCCTGACAAAAATCCGTGGCGCCGCCGCACCTTCAGCCGCACTTCTGGAGGTCGTCTGGTATTAGCGTCTCCTGGTCGTCTCCTGGTACAGCCACGGCGCCTCTGGAGGTCATCTGGTATTAGCGTCTCCTGGTCGTCTCCTGGTACAGCCGCGGCGCCTCTGGAGGTCGTCTGGTATTAGCGTCTCCTGGTCGTCTCCTGGTACAGCCGCGGCGCCCCTGGAGGTCGTCTGGTATTAGCGTCTCCTGGTCGTCTCCTGGTACAGCCGCGCTTCTGGAGATCGTCTGGTATTAGCGTCTCCTGGTCGTCTCCTGGTACAGCCGCGGCGCCTCTGGAGGTCGTCTGGTATTAGCGTCTCCTGGTCGTCTCCTGGTACAGCCGCGGCGCCTCTGGAAGTCGTCTGGTATTAGCGTCTCCTAGTCGTCTCCTGGTACAGCCGCCGCGCCTCTGGAGGCCGTCTCCCGGTATTAGCGTCTCCTGGTCGTCCGCTGGTACAGCCGCGCTTCTGTGGGTCGTCTCCTGCAGTATTGTGTTGCCGGCTTCACAGGGAACAGAGTGGCGGCAATCAATATCATAATACGCGACAATTAGCGTCTATCCGGCATCAAAGGCATCAAAGTACAGGCGTCGGGCCGGGTTCACTGGGCGCCGGAGACGGCCGACACCCAGCTCGGCTCACCGGGCACCGGAGACGGCCGACACCAAGCTCGGCTCACTGGGCGCCGGAGACGGCCGACACCCAGCTCGGCTCACCGGGCGCCGGAGACGGCCGACACCCAGCTCGGCTCACCGTGCGCCGGAGACGGCCGACACCAAGCTCGGCTCACCGGGCGCCGGAGACGGCCGACACCAAGCTCGGCTCACCGGGCTCCGGAGACGGCCGACACCAACCTCGGCTCACCGGGCGCCGGAGACGGCCACAACCCAGCTCGGCTCACCGGGCGCCGGAGACGGCCGACACCTAGCTCGGCTCACCGTGTGAGACGTCTGGTCTGCAGAGCAGACGGCGGAGCCATTACCATAGCCATTAGCATAGACCGTGCGGCAGCAGTGTTTACTCTGCGGACTGGCGAGGTGGCCGCAGACGCCGGCCCGGCCCCGGCCCCGGCCAGTGGACAGTTCCCGGTCCCCGGCTGGTGACCGTCTCCGCTTCCCACGGCCCGTCGGCACGGCCGCGTCACCCCTGCAGGGCCGCCCAGCGCCGGTCCGGCCCCCGGTCACGACTGTACCGGCAGTGCCGATACAAGACCCGGGTACCCACCCAGCCCCCCCCCCCCCCCCGGTCACCCTGCCCAGGTCACAGACCCTCCGGCGGTCCGGGGGAGACTCTGCTACCCAGCCCCCCCCCGGTCACCCTGCCCAGGTCACAGACCCTCCGGCGGTCCGGGGGAGACTCTGCTACCCAGCCCCCCCCCCCCCCCCGGTCACCCTGCCCGGGTCACAGACCCTCCGGCAGTCCGGGGGAGACTCTGCTACCCAGCCCCCCCCCCCCCCGGTCACCCTGCCCAGGTCACAGACCCTCCGGCGGTCCGGGGGAGACTCTGCTACCCAGCCCCCCCCCCCCCGGTCACCCTGCCCGGGTCACAGACCCTCCGGCGGTCCGGGGGAGACTCTGCTACCCAGCCCCCCCCCCCCCCCCCCCGGTCACCCTGCCCGGGTCACAGACCCTCCGGCAGTCCGGGAGAGACTCTGCTACCCAGCCCCCCCCCCCCGGTCACCCTGCCCAGGTCACAGACCCTCCGGCGGTCCGGGGGAGACTCTGCTACCCAGCCCCCCCCCCCCCCCCGGTCACCCTGCCCGGGTCACAGACCCTCCGGCAGTCCGGGAGAGACTCTGCTACCCAGCCCCCCCCCCCCCCCCCGGTCACCCTGCCCAGGTCACAGACCCTCCGGCGGTCCGGGGGAGACTCTGCTACCCAGCCCCCCCCCCCCCCGGTCACCCTGCCCGGGTCACAGACCCTCCGGCAGTCCGGGAGAGACTCTCCCCCTCACAGCAGGCACAAATTACCCCGTCGACACCGGGCGATGGCAGTCGTATTTCTGCGCCGTATTTCTGAGGCGTTTTTCTGTCTTCCGTCGGCGCGGGAGAACTCAGCTGTGTATGATGAGGCCATACGTCACGTTTTTACCGGCCTGTGCAAACAGGAGGCACTGCGGAAGCCCGTGACCGTCTCTCCGGCTCTGTGGCCCGGCACAGCGCGCCACAGTTCCACCACAGCGCGCCACAGTGCCACCACAGCGCGCCACAGTGCCGCCACACCACCCAATCGCTCCCATCTGCCAGCCGTGGGTGCCGTGAACAGATGGGCAGCTGCCGATCCTCCTCCTCCCGACTGGAACGGTCAGCACGGCCTTGAATAAATATATTTATATTTATCCACTTCAATGTTTGCTATAAGTTGAAACTAAAGTGACACGACAACAGATAAAATGAGATAAACGGTGGCTAAGTGTATGGGAGATATTTTGTATCAAAATATGTAAGTATCATACCGTGTGAACTGTGAACAGAACAGAGCTGTCGGCTAATGGCCAACCAAGTGCGTGTAACAATGTAACATTCCCTCTTCTGAGTCAATTACCACTAAATAGCGATCACATCGGATTACATTTTCTAAGCCGGTACAAGACGCGATATGTGGCAAGAGTGACACCTGTTGACGGCAGAGGTGATATAATCACCCCCTTTAAAAGCAAAGTCATGTTCTTATTTTCTTTGGATCACCAATAGTGCAGCATTATGGGGTAAGCACTTTTGCAGATAGGTATTGCTTTTCTGGTATTCCATTGTCGTAAAGTAGTATAGGGCGAACGCTATGACTCAGGCCTTGTATCGCTGTATGTGGTAGGAATAAGCAGAAACAGAAACCGCATTCCCGAAGGTGATTAACAACTCGTGTTGTTCTCCGAAACGTCACATTGCTCTTTTCGCCAGTTTTCGCCATGGGAAATTCTGATAACTAGAAAAATGGATGCTGAAAAGGCATCAGTTCAGTTGCTCAGCGGATTTGGCGGAATTTGGAAACGATGTTTCTAACGTGGACCAGCTTTTCGTACATCGATAGAAGACGAGTACATCTATCAAAAAGCAGCTTGATTATCTTTGAAAATAGACATAAAATCTCTTCTACATATTCCTTGCACACCTACTCCTGACAACTGATCCAACTATATTACATCAGGGCTGATCGCCGTCATAATGCTGATGACCCTCAACGTTTGGTAAGTGGCGGCACCTCTGGCCATGCTCGTTTTTGCTGATATGCCAATGCTGTTGTGAAGGAGACTGCAGCAGCGTCCGGAGCACAACCTCCTATCGTACCGGACCGCCCCTGCCATCTGTGGGCCGCGACACGTACTACTGTCTGTGGAGAGGGTAGATAGTTCGCCTGACGCTGACCATTACGAACTGACGAACATCCTTACGCAGGGGCGAGCCCAGGAGGGGAAGAGAGAGGGGGCGAACGGAGGGATGTCACTCATAGGAGGGTTGTGTTTCAAAACAAGATCAAAATTGAATTGCCCCCACTTTCCATGACGTTCCTAGTGCCATACGTTCCTGAGACCGATTCATGAATTACATGGCAATCTATCTCTGATCCCGTGAAATTATAAATCCGTCGAGCCGCTATGAATTCTATCACGAACTCCTGTCGGATTCAATATCCATTGCTAAAATTGATTGAGGGATCCGATGCGATCACAGGTCAACTGGTGCATTTTGTGGTGACGTGGTGGAATTCTACCGAAGCTCTTCATTAATATTTAATACGGAATCGATTGCCCAGCAGCTAAGACGCGCGTTATTGCCTTCTCTGTCCATATATTCCGACTCCATTACAGTCAATCGCCTCTCAGATCAAACTTGGTCTCTAATGTCGCATTAATGCGATTAATGCGATGCCAGAGCCGACCAGACGCTGAATGGCGGCGAGTGCAGCAGACTCAGACTGGTTAGTGATTCGACTCTGCAGTTTAATCGATTGGAATCGTTCAATAAAAATCCCTTGAATCAAAGAAGAATCGATTCACCACCAGGTTTTTTTTATTCATGAATCATGATTGAATCAAAACCCGCATAGAAACGAGGCTGATTGAATGAAAAAAAAGAATGTGCTATGCTATTTCAATGGTGAGTCAAACGTGATTTGATTTTTAAAAAAAATTGATTCTTTGAATCGGAAAGAATAATTTCTCAAAATGGTTATCCATGAATCAAACGGTGACTGAATCATTCAAATTCCAAAATAAATCGTGATTGAATCCTTCCAAAAAGGTGAATAAATAACCAGTCTGGAGTGCAGACGCACTGAGCTCCGCCCCCCCCCCCCCCCCCCCTGGCGGGGCCGCCGCCGCGCTGGGCCGGCGACCTGCCGCGTGGCTGAGGGTCACTCAGCGTCGCGTGGCGATTCAGTGACGCGTCCAGCTGCCGACCGCTTCGTCTTGCGACCCTCGATACGCCGTGCCTGATCTATGGCACCGAATATATGCACTTTACGACGGAGCAACATTGGAGTATCGCTATTCACGCCAGGGCGGGGTCAGGCAGTCATCCACGCTCTCATCTCAGAGTCCATTGACACAGCCTGTGTCACCAACACCAGCCTGTGTCACCAGCACCACACCACCACACATTGTTCGCACTGTTCCGTTCAGTCGGTGCTGAAATCGACTCAACTTATCCATTCAGTGGTACACACACCAGAGGCGGTCGCAGGAGGGGGGCATCCGGGCCATACCACCCCCCACTCTATCACGGTCAATCGCCTCTCAGATCAAACTTGGTCTCGAATGTCGCATTAAAGGAAATAGTTCACCTTCGGAAAATTTCTCGGAACACGATTTTATTATATTTTGAATACAGTTTCTTTTTTTATTTTCAAAAATGGTCCTACATCGCGCCAATTCAGGACAGAAGGTCGTAAATCATTAATTTTATGGTGTGCGTTATTGGTCTGCGCATGCTCCATGGCAGTGCTGGCACTTTCAGACGGTACGGTATATCATATATGCGCCGAATTCCTTCGCCAAAAACTCAAATATATTCGGCTGGAGAGTCTTTTCAGTCAAGAAAACTTGCAGATAGGGGTTTCCCAACATGGGCTACAAAACAGCTATCTCAGTTTAAATCTAATGTTGAAGGTGAACTATTTCCTTTAAAGGAAATAGTTCACCTTCGAAATTTTTCAGAACACGATTTTATTATATTTTTTAATACAGTTTCTTTTTTTCTTTTCAAAAATGACCTACATCGCCCCAATTCAGGACAGAAGGTTGTAAATTATGAATGTTATGGTGTGCGTTATTGGTCTGCGCATGCTCCATGCAGTGCTGGCACAGTTCAGACGGTACGGTATATCATATATGCGCCGCATTCCTTCGCCAAAAAGTCAAATATATTCGGCTGGAGTCTTTTCAGCCAAGAAAAGTTCCAGATAACGATTTCTCAACACGGGCTACAAAACTGCTATTTCAGTTCAAAACCCCATGTTGAAGGTAAACTATTTCCTTTAATGCGATTAAAGGAAATAGTTCACCTTCAACATGGGTTTTGAACTGAAATAGCAGTTTTGTAGCACGTGTTGAGAAATCCTTATCTGGAACTTTTATTGGCTGAAAAGACTCTCCAGCCGAAGATATTTGACTTTTTGGCGAAGGAATACGGCGCATATATGATGTACCGTACCGTCTGAAAGTGCCAGCACTGCCATAGAGCATGCGCAGACCAATAATGCACACCATAACATTAATAATTTACAACCTTCTGTCCTGAATTGGCGCGATGTAGGACATTTTTGAAAATAAAAAAAGAAACTGTATTAAAAAATATAATAAAATCGTGTTCTGAAAAAATTCCCGAAGGTGAACTATTTCCTTTAATGCGATGCCAGAGTCGACCAGACGCTGAATGGCGGCGAGTGCAGCAGACTCAGACTGGTTATTGATTCGACTCTGCAATTTAATCGATTGGAATCGTTCAATCAAAATCCCTTGAATCAAAGAAGAATCGATTCACCACCAGGTTTTGTTTAATTCATGAATCATGATTGAACCAAAACCCGCATAGAAACGAGCTACCTTGGCGAGCGTCGGCAGATGGTGAGAGACGGCAACCTTTCCTTCTCTCTGACCCATGGCGTTCCTCAAGGTTCCTTAACAGGCCCGGTCCTCTTTAGCATTTTCACAAACGACCTTGCATCCTCCCTGCCTCACGGACGCTTAGTATCCTATGCCGATGATACCTCCTTATTAGACTCCTCTCCTCCAGACCAGCTCAGCGCTCTGAAATCTCGCCAGGAGGAGACACTGAGGTCTATTCAATCCTACTTTAAATATAACTCCTTAAAAATGAATCCTACCAAAACAACTCTTCTTCTTGTCGGCACATCCCAGTCTCTAAAGAACACCAGTTCCTTCTCAATCAACATATCCGGTCACGTCCTGGTCCCCTCCCCGTCCGTGAAGTTGCTCGGAATGGTTTTTGACAATACATTATCCTGAGAGGAGCATATATCAAATGTTGTAAAAAAGTGCAACTCCATTCTTCTTTCACTTTACAAAATTCGTCACCACCTCACACCAGAGACCCGCAAGATCCTTATTCATGCTCACGTGTTTCCCACATCATCTACTGTCTCTCAATATGGGGCGGAGCTGCAGCCTGTCACTTGCACAGAATTAAAAAAAACTAATACATTTTGCGGCTCGGATAGTGACAGGTGCTCGAAAATTTGACCACATCTCGCCTATTTTAGATCAACTTGGCTGGCGCAAAATTGACGACCTGGTCAAACATCGTGACTGCATCGAAGTCTTCAAGGCTTTGCATGATGCAAACACTCCGGAATCTGTCCAGTCGTTACTTGTCCGACGTTCGGCCGTGTCGCAGCGAGTTACTCGCGCAACAGTCAGTGGCGAGTTACAGCTTCCTCCGTTTCGGCTTTCCTTGGCTCGCAGAACTTTTTCATACCGTGCATCTCAGTCCTGGAACAACCTGCCGGCAGCCGCCTCGGCTGCTCGTACACTACCAGATCTTCTCGCCGCTATACCAAATCATCTGTGATTTGACATCTCATCTTTGGTGCAAAGATGGTTTAGCATTTGTATTTGCATCTGTATTAACATGTATGCGTCTGATTTAGGCATATGTACTAGCGCCTTCCCGAGTATGTGACGGGAGAAGTCTCTAGCGTCCTTGACCGATGTATGTGTAATGTGTATGCCTCTATGTACTCATCTTGATGGTGTTTTTGAAACGGATCAAACACTAAACCACAACGTGGAATGATTCGCCAATATATGAACTGAACTGAACTGAACCCCCCCCCCCCCCAAGGCCCATGAGGGGGCCAACACATCTTTTGCCCCCCCCCCTCCCCAAGTCATTTGGGGCTCAGGAGGGCCAGCCTTAGCTCCAGGTCAGAATGGGTCCTCTAGAGGTCAGAGAGGAGGCCAACTGGATGTCAGAATGGCCCCTGGAGGCTAAAGCGAGTCCTCTCAAGGCCAAAGTGGGCCCTCTGGAGGTCGGAGAGGGCCCTCTGGAGTTAAAGTGGGCCCCTGTAGGCAGGAGTGGGTCCTCTGGAGGTCAGAGGGAGCCCAATGGTATCCCGAGGGCCCTCTGGAGGCCGGAGAGGGCCCCTGCAGGCCAAAGGGGTTCTCTGAAGACCAAAGGGGCCCTCTGAAAGCCAGAGTGGACTCTCTGCAGGTCAGAATGGGCCCTCTGGAGTTCAGAGTGGGCCCTCTGGAAGCCAGAAGAGGCCTACTAGAGGCCAGTGGGTCCTATGGACGGCAGAGTGGGTCCTCTGTAGGACAGAGTGGGTCCTCTGGAGGACAGAGTGGGCCTCTGGAGGACAGAGTGGGCCTTCTGGAAGGCAGGAGGCCCTCTGGAGGTCAGAGTTAGCCCTCTGGAGGTAGGAGTGGGCCATCTGGAGGTCGATGCCACATGGGCCCTCTGGAGGCCGGAATGGGCCCTCTTGAGGTCAGAGTGGGCCATTTGAAAGCGAGAATGGTCGTAGTGAAGCCAGAGGGGATCTTCTGGAGGTAAAAATGGGCCCTTTGAAAGCGAGAATGGCTGTCGTGAAGCCAGATGGGCCCGTTAAAGGCCAGAGTGGGCCCTCTATAAGCCGGGGAGGGCCCTCTGAAAGCCAAAGGGCCCTCTGAAGGCCAAGGGGCCCTCTGCAAGCCAGAGTGGGCCCACATAGGTCAGAATGGACCTCTCTCTGCCAGAGTGGGCTCTCTGGAAGCCAGAGAGGGCCCACTGGAGGTCAGAGTTGCCGCTCTGGAAGCAGAAGCGGGCCCTTTGGAAGCCAGAGTGGACCCTTTGGAGGACGGATTGGGCCCTTTGGAAGCCAGGGGCCCTCTGGAGGTCAGAATTGGCCCTCTGGAGGGTGAAGTGGGCCCTCCGGAGGTGGAGCCAGCAGTGGGCCGTCTGGAGGTAGAGGCCGGAGTGAGCCCTCTGGAGGTCAGAGTAGGCTCTCTGGAGGCAACATAATGCCCTCTGGAAGCTGGAGGGGCCCTCTGGAGGTCACTGTCAGCATGGACCCTCTGAAAGCGAGAGTGGCCGTCGTGAAGCCTGAGAGGCCCTCTGGAGGTCAGAGTTGGCCTTATGGAGGCAGGAGTGAACCCTCTGGAGGTGGAGGGTGGAGAGCGCCCTCTGAAGGCCAAAGTGGGCCGTCTGAAGGTCAGAGTGGGCCCCAGGCAGCCAGAGGAGGTCCACTATTATCCGGAGGGGCCCTCTGGAAGCTAGAGGACCCTCTGGAGCCAGAGTTGGCCCTCCGGAGGTCAGAGTGGGCCCTCTGGAGGTCACAGCAAACCCTATGTAGGCCAGATGGGTCCTATGGATGTCAGAGTGGGCCCTCTAAAGGCAGGAGTGGGCCTCCTGAGGTCAGTATGGGCTCCCGGGAGGCCACATGGGCCCTCTGGAATCTAGAGGTGGAACTGTGGAGGTCAGAGTGGGCGGGAAGTCAGAGTGGGCCCTCTGCAGAGCGGCGACATGGATTTTTTGCTGGTTTGAGAGGGTATTTTTCAGAAAGCTCACTCTGAACTCCATTGGGCCCATCTGACCTCCATAGGTCCCGCTCTGACCTACATGTAGGTCAGAGCGGGACCTATCGAGGTCAGATGGGCCCAATGGAATTCAGAGTGGGCTTTCTGAAAAATAGCCTCTCAAACCAGCAAAAATCCCTGTCGCCGCTTGACGGCCCTTGCAGGCCAACCGAATGCCCTTTTCAGCCTAGAAAGGGACTCACAGATCGTCATAAGGCTCTCAGATGCCTGATAACAACCCATCAGGCATAGCAACACCCTCTCAGGCTGGGCAAGGACCCTTACAGGTCAACCAACGGTCCTTTTAACCCTATTCCCTGCGGGGGCAGATTCTGCCCCTTCCGGTGGTTTTTCACTTGCCGCTTCTAAACCGTTAGGCCTAGCGTCCTGAAACGTTGTGACTTTTCCCAACATTGAATGGCGCGTTTTGTGTCGAAATTTTTAGAAAAAATCGGTCCAGCAGAGGTGGTTCCAGGCCCATGTTTTGGGGAGGGTGTTACGAATGCGGTTTTGCGGCGCATACTTCCTTCGTGGTTTGCAATGCAATAAATGCGTCAGAAACAATTTCAATGCAATATGCATCATAGATACTGGGATTGTACACATTTTTGGGACAGAGGCGCACTCAGGAAAAAAATGGGAGGCGATACCCACCCTCAAATTAGGTCCAACTTCAAATTAGTAAGATGATAAAAGCGCTACGCGCATGGTGCCCCCATGTTTTTTCCTGGACTTGCCTATGCGCAATATATCAAATTTAACAAATTACAGCATATAATGTCCACATGTGACGTTCATGTAGTCCCAAACAATCACGAACAGCAATATTTTATCTCAGAAAATCCCCCCATTTTACATTCCCTGAATACGCCTATGATTTTTGTTGTTGTTGATATATTAAAGACCAGTACATTTGAAGCTCAAACACGTTTGGGGCATGAAAATCGGTCGAGCCACATGGCCGCAATGACCTTTCAAAGAACACCCAAAATTGTCGGAGTTTTTTGCCCCCTGCCCCCCCCCCCCCATTTTTGCACAAACAAAAATTTCGGAGTTCAAAAACAGAGATCTTGTCCTGACGAATCGAATGGCGTTTTCTCCATGGAGTCACTTCGGTCATGTTTTAGCTCAGGTCAATATTGAGGTCATCGAAAGTGAGATTTTCAAACTTTAGGACTTAACTCCAGAAACTCCAAATATCCTTGGGCACTAAGCTAGCTAGGAAGAAACGAAACAACAACAAGACAATGTTAGCTCATGTTAACAGTTTAGGCTTCAGGGGTCACCAAATGTCATGCTGGCATTTTCTTCTAAGAACTTTTTCGTGCTTAACGTTTTACCTAATGAAGATAGGGCAATAATTTCAACGCCATTGATCGTGTTTGTCTCGTCCAGGCACTTCGAGCCGTAGGTATTCACGATGACCGGACTGAGTCAGGTTCAAAATTTGATCTCAGGTCAAGGTCATTTATGAGCCCAGTAGGTAATGTTGCATATGGAGAGACGCATGTCAGCTAGACTAACACAGTAATGCGAGTTGCACGTCTCTATTAATTATATAAAGAGTTATTGCAGGCTAAAAAGTAAAGGCAAAGAAGTGCTAGTGACCTCAGATGTCTTCAGCTGATCTTGCATAGGTCACTGAGCAACAATTGCACCTGGGTGGTCAAGAGTGAGCTACAATAACATGATTCTGCCAGAATTGGCCTGATCTAGGTGTTGCATATTCTCTGAGTAGGAAGCATTTATATATTTTCCCATTTATTTGTAATGGGTAGGTCACGAAATTGACCTGCCCTTTGGTCACCAATATACAAATATGCGAGTTAAACGAATTGTCGATACCTATGCTCTGATTAACTTCTGTGAGTTTGAAATCGTTCGATCAACCTCGTGACTTTGACACGACCGCAACTATTGTTGGAGGTAAGATCACTCGACGTGACCTGACCTGAGATGACCCGAGGTAACCCCCCCCCCCCCCCACTCAAAGTTTTGTGGTGACGCCACTGCCTCAAAAAGCACCCTCCGATACACCTCCGAAGGCGCCCTCCCACATACCCCGAAGGCACCCTCCGATGCATTTCCGAGGGCGCCCTCCTAAATACCTCCATTGGGGTTTAGGGGCGCTCCGACAACGAAGGTCACATGGCGCCCTAAATACCTCCAAAGGCGCCCTCCGATGCACCTCTGAAGGCGCCATCCCACATAGCTCCGAAGGCAACCTCCGATACACCTTTGAAAACACTCTCCCACATGCCTCCAAGGGTGCCCTCCGATACACATATGAATGAGCCCTCCCAGAAGCCTCCAAAGGCTCCCTCCGATACACCTCTGAATGCGCCCTCCCATTCACCTCTGAAGGCGCCCTCCCACAAACATCTGAAGACGCCCTCCGATACATCTCCGAGGTCGCCCTCCCAAATAGCCCCAGAGGCGCCCTCTGTGAGACCAGAGACACCCGGCCTCACATTCAGCGAAGTGCGCCTTTGTATGTATGGAGGGCGCCCTCGGTCCTGGGATAGATGTTTCTGAGGGTGCTTTTGGACTACGTGGGAGGGCGCCTTCAGAGGTGTATTGGTGGGCGACTTTGGAGGTATGTGGAAGGGCGCCTTCAGAGGTGTATCGGAGGGCGCCTTCGGAAATGTATTGGAGGACGCCTCCGAAAGTGTATTCGAGAGCGCCTTTGAAGGTATGTGGGAGGGCGCCATCGGAGATGTATCGGAGGGCGCCCATGGAGCCTGTAGGTATGTGTGAGGGCGCCTTCAGAGTTCGAAGGTGCATCGGTGGGCGCCTTTGGTGGTATATAGGAGGGTGCCTTCAGATATGTCGGAGGGCACCTTTGGAGGTATATGGGAGGGCGCCTTTGGAGGTATATGGGAGAGCGCCTTTGGAGGTATGTTTGAGGGCGACTTCAGAGGTGTATGTGTATCAAAAGGCGCCTTTGAAGGCATGTAGGAAAGCGTTTTCAGAGGTGTATTGGAGGTCGCCTTCGGAGCTATGTGGGAGGGCGCCTTCAGATGTGTATCGGAGGGCGCCTCTGGAGGTAATTGAGAGCTCGCTTTGAAGGTATGTGGGAGGGCGCCTTCGAAAGTATGTGGGAGGGCGCCTTTGAAAGTATGTGGGAGGGCGCCTTTGAATATATGTGGGAGGGCGCCTTTAGAGGTGTATCGGAGGGCCCCTTTAGAAGTATGTGGGAGGGAGCCTTCAGGCGATACAAAACACGCCTCATATTCAGCCGGAGCGCGCCTCACATTCAGCGAAGGGCGCCAAAGGCGCCCTTCGCTGAATGTGAGACGCATTTCATGAACCGAAGGCGCCTTCCGCGCCCAAGGGGGGGGGGGGGGGGCATGGTGCAGCGACTCCCCCTAAATACGCCCATGATCAAGGGAGCTGAAACTTGCCCCCCAACATGATTCAGCGCTTCATATACCCACATAGGCGTATAAACAGGGGGGGGGGGGCATGGCCACTTCACTTTTCGGCCAATTTTTTAGCTAACATATTTTCTTTTGGTCGGTGATTTTGTTTTATGGCAAAAGGTTCGCCAAGAATAGAAGAGCCTGAATCTGCAAACAAATTTTGCATAGGTTTTAGTTTATCTCAATACAAGATCGAAGTTTCACTGCCTCCCTCCCCATCCACACACTTTTCGTGAAGTTCCTACGTCCCTGCTAATACCCATGACAACGGATTTTCATCGAAACCTGAAATGCAGTTTGTTTTGGCCCTGCCGATCTGCAGACCGTCTGAAGGCCGCTTGCAGACCGGTATAAACCATAGGGTTTAAAAGCCCATAAAAGTTTAAAAAACAAGCCTCGTGTGTAAAAATACCCTTTCAAATCAGCGCAGGGCCCCTCGCACCGACCGAGGGACCTTTCAGACCAGCCGGGGGCCCCTTGCCAAGCCCCCCCCCCCCCCCCAGGCGACCAGGTATGCGACCGCCCCTGACACGCACATGACCACTGTCCGCCGCCCGGAAACACACGACCCGCCCCACTCACTGGACCTGATCACTGTCTATACCTGAGCACTGTCCGCCGCCCGGAAACACACGACCCACCCCACTCACTGGACCTGATCACAGTGGCGGATCCAGGATTTTCTAAGGCAGGGGGCTTCAGGCCCGAGGGCGGCATATTTCCTCGGTAACAGGGGCGGTATGGTCCAAAGGGGCGGCAATCCAATATGTCAATTAAACGATTCAAATATGCCTCTTCCTTAACCCGCCCCCCCCCCCCCCCCCCCCGGGGGGGGGGGGCAGAATCTGCCCCTCCCGGATTTTCTCAGTATCTTGAAAACTATGATAGATATTGACGTGAAACGTTCCGTACCTTATGTTGCATCCATTTTACGTCTTCTCTCAACATGTCAGTTGGGCAAACTACAGAGGCGATACAAAATAGATCAATCAATTTTTAGATATTGTTATGCCCATATTTGGGCATACATGCAGTATCAAACTGTGAGGCCTGTCATTAGGACAATTCGGAGCAACCTACGCATACTCGGAGGTTAAAAAGTGTCGGAGAACATGTTGTCCATCAATATATCGGAATAATAAATGAGACCACATTCGGTAATTCCCCTTATTCCACGTAAATGACGATCTAAATATTGATTCCGCGACGCAACGACCACAGTGCGAAATACATTTTTAGATCGGTAGTCAGCCGGCTAATCCAATTTTAGATCATGAAGTCAGGTGGCGAATCAAAATTAAATCGCTGAGGCTGCTGCGAGTGCCGAAATTGAGATCGCCGGCCCTTACTTTGGCCATATCTGTCAAAGTAGGGATCTGATCATACAAGTACAAGACAATATAATGGCGCGATTCATGCAGTTTCAACCGAAAAAAAATCCAGGGGTGATGGGCATTTTTTAGGGGTGATAGGTTGTTTAAAGGTGTGAATGTCAGGAAAACAATACATTTTTAGATCGGATCTCCTTATGAGGGCATGCTCCGCCCATTTTGATGACGTCACGACCTAATTTTTGATCGATCCATTTTTAGATCGCCTCCCCGTAGTTTGTCCAACTGATGTCATTTAAATTAGTGAAGTAGTTAAGGAGATAATAACGTTTGAGTGACGTCAGGTCATGCCATTTTTGGTGGAAAAACGATAAATGTTTGAAAAACCGTAGACAATCGAGTTGTAGAGCAAATTGCAAAAAAAAATCAAATGAAAGAAAATGCAATTTTCTTCAAAAAGGCACGATGTTTTCCGAGGGCGGCATGATGCCTTCCGAGGGTGGCATGATGCCTTCCGAGGGTGGCATGATGCCTTCCGAGGGTGGCATGATGCCTTCCGAGGGCGGAGATGTACCTTCTGAGGGCGGCATAATGCGTTGTGAGGGCGGCAAGCTGTCTGCTGAGGGTGTCAGGGTACCTTTCAACAGTGCTACGACTATGTCGGTAGACACAAGGGCGCCCTGGCGGCCTCCCGAGAACGCTACAGCCCCTTCGGCGCCGGCAAATCCTTTGCAAGAACGTCGTCGCGGCGCCTTCGGCGCCGCGGTGCCCGAGGGCGCCGTTTTCTAAGGCAGGGGCTTCAGTCCCTACGGCCCCCCCCCCTGGATCCGCTACTGCCTGATCACTGTCTATACCTGATCACTGTCCGCCGCCCGGATACACACGACCCGCCCCACTCACCGGACCTGATCACTGTCCGCCGCCCGGAAACACACGACCCGCCCCACTCACTGGACCTGACCACTGTCCGCCGCCCGGAAACACACGACCCGCCCCACTCACTGGACCTGATCACTGTCTATACTTGATCACTGTCCGCCGCCCGGAAACACACGACCCGCCCCACTCACCGGACCTGCGTCCCCACAGCCGGCCGTGGGCCGACCAGCCGACCCGACCCCAGCCAAGGTCATGCGCCCAGCTCCATACCGCTTCGTGTCAAGGACCAGTCCTCGCGTTTATTCATCGGATACGGAAGAAGGAGCTGCCCACTCCTGTATTTAGATAGGGGATCTGGGTCGACCAGCTGGTGTATCCAGAAACCGGTGTGGGCCTCCTACTGCTGCAGTTCTCCGATATATTCCGGAGCTGGGTTGGGACCACCCCGCTCCCGTCCCCGGAGAGGGGAGCTGGAACCACCCTGGAGAGGGAGCTGGAACTACCCCGGAGAGGGAGCTGGACCACCCCGGAGAGGGGAGCTGGGACCACCCCGCTCCCGTCCCCGGAGGGGGGAGCTGGGAACACCCCGGAGAGGGGAGCTGGAACCACCCTGGAGAGGGAGCTGGAACTACCCCGGAGAGGGGAGCTGGGACCACCCCGCTCCCGTCCCCGGAGGGGGGAGCTGGGAACACCCCGGAGAGGGGAGCTGGGACCACCCCGGAGAGGGTAGCTGGGACCACCACGGAGAGGGGAGCTGGGACCATCCCGAAGAGGGGAGCTGGGACCACCCCGGAGAGGGGAGCTGGGACCCCCCGGAGTGGAGCTGGGACCACCCCGGGGAGGGGAGCTGGTACCATCCCGGAGAGGGGAGCTGGAACCACCCCGCTCCCGTCTCCGGAGGGGGAGCCGACTCCCGTCCCCGGAGGGGGAGCCGACTCCCGCTCCCGTCCCCGGAGGTGGAGCCGACTCCCGTCCCCGGAGGGGGAGCCGACTCCCGTCCCCGGAGGGGGAACCGACTCCCGTCCCCGGAGGGGGAGCCGACTCCCGCTCCCGTCTCCGGAGGGGGAGCCGATTCCCGTCCCCGGAGGGGGAGCCGACTCCCGCTCCCGTCTCCGGAGGGGGAGCCGACTCCCGCTCCCGTCCCCGGAGGGGGAGCCGACTCCCGCTCCCGTCCCCGGAGGGGGAGCCGACTCCCGTTCCCGTCTCCGGAGGGGGAGCCGACTCCCGTCTCCGCAGGGGGAGCCGACTCCCGTCCCCGGAGGGGAGCCGACTCCCGCTCCCGTCTCCGGATGGGGAGCCGACTCCCGCTCCCGTCTCCGGATGGGGAGCCGACTCCCGTCCCCGGATGGGGAGCCGACTCCCGTTCGCGGACCGCCTGGAGCTGGCTGGCTGCGCTGCACTGAGAGGCTCCGGACGGGAATCAATGGATTAGCTGCCGGCCGGCGACCACAATGGAGACTGCTGTCGATCCATCAGCTGCGGCGGCGGCGGCGTGTTGAGCGCGCGGGAGACGATAGCGCCGCAGAGGCGCTACAAAGGACGGCTGGACGATGGACCGGCACATTCTTCTCCGGCCATTAATCGCCGCCCCGAACCGGGCCGCGCCGCTCACTGGCCAAGGAGTTTTAGTCATTTATTGCCGAGTAATTTTGTTTCCGTTGCACGTTTTCCGGTGGCGTTATTGATGGAGCCTTTCCGCCAGTGGAGCAAAACGGGCTCCTCTCGCCGACATATGGCCGCGCCGCTGGCGGAGACAGCGCCGCAAATTGGACGGCACCGAAGCGGGCGTCGAGCGAGCAGCCGAGTCGCGCGGCCCGCCTCGATTAATGATCTGCTGTGCAGCCCTGAATTGCTGCCGAACGCACACACAGTGAGTGGATGGACGGCACCGGGGCATCAGAAAACAAACAATCCGTTCACCGTTAGTGATTGGTGTTTAATATTGCCTGTGAATACAACTTCACATTACTGCTTTACTCTCAGTTGCTTGAACTCGAGGGGAGCTATTATTGCTTTACTCTCAGTTGCTTGAACTCGAGGGAGCTGAGTTTACGTAATGTAACGGAACATTCAACAAGCTCCCAACGTCGTGCGGCGGACATCTGACGAACGGCCTACAGAAGCTGAACAGGGCGAGCGTTAGCCGGCGGGCGGCGGTGGTGCGGCCGGGTCTATTGCTGTATATCTGCCACGGCCGACTGACTATGCGGGGCCCGGCGGTGGTGCGGCCGGGTCTATTGCTGTATATCTGCCACGGCCGACTGACTATGCGGGGACCGGGGATGGTCCGTCACGCCGCATTACAGCGCGCGAGGGAACTGTCACGGCGCCGTCCCCACAGGCGGCACACCCCGGTGACGAGGTATCCGTCCCCGCAGTCGGCACACTCCTCCGGTGACGAGGTATCCGTCCCCACAGCCGGCACACCCCGGTGACGAGGTATCCGTCCCCACAGCCGGCACACCCCGGTGACGAGGTATCCGTCCCCGCAGCCGGCACACCCCGGTGACGAGGTATCCGTCTCCACAGCCGGCACACTCCTCCGGTGACGAGGTATCCGTCCCCACAGCCGGCACACTCCTCCGGTGACGAGGTATCCGTCCCCGCAGCCGGCACACTCCTCCGGTGACGAGGTATCCGTCCCCACAGCCGGCACACTCCTCCGGTGACGAGGTATCCGTCCCCACAGCCGGCACACTCCTCCGGTGACGAGGTATCCATCCCCACAGTCGGCACACTCCTCCGGTGACGAATTATCCGCCCCCACAGCCGGCACACCCCGGTGACGAGGTATCCGTCCCCACAGCCGGCACACTCCGGTGACGAGGTATCCGTCCCCACAGCCGGCACACCCCGGTGACGAGGTATCCGTCCCCGCAGTCGGCACACTCCTCCGGTGACGAGGTATCCGTCCCCAGTCGGCACACCTCCGGTGACGAGGTATCCGTCCCCACAGCCGGCACACCCCGGTGACGAGGTATCCGTCCCCACAGCCGGCACACTCCGGTGACGAGGTATCCGTCCACGCAGCCGGCACACTCCGGTGACGAGGTATCCGTCCCTACAGCCGGCACACCCCGGTGACGAGGTATCCGTCCCCACAGCCGGCACACCCCGGTGACGAGGTATCCGTCCCCACAGCCGGCACACCCCGGTGACGAGGTATCCGTCCCCACAGCCGGCACACTCCGGTGACGAGGTATCCGTCCACACAGCCGGCACACTCCGGTGACGAGGTATCCGTCCCCACAGCCGGCACACTCCGGTGACGAGGTATCCGTCCCCACAGTCGGCACACTCCTCCGGTGACGAGGTATCCGTCCCCACAGCCGGCACACCCCGGTGACGAGGTATCCGTCCCCACAGCCGGCACACCCCGGTGACGAGGTATCCGTCCCCACAGCCGGCACACTCCGGTGACGAGGTATCCGTCCCCACAGCCGGCACACCCCGGTGACGAGGTATCCGTCCCCACAGCCGGCACACCCCGGTGACGAGGTATCCGTCCCCACAGTCGGCACACTCCTCCGGTGACGAGGTATCTGTCCCCACAGCCGGCACACTCCCCCGGTGGCGAGGTATCCGTCCCCACAGCCGGCACACCCCGGTGACGAGGTATCCGTCCCCACAGCCGGCACACTCCGGTGACGAGGTATCCGTCCACACAGCCGGCACACCCCGGTGACGAGGTATCCGTCCCCACAGCCGGCACACCCCGGTGACGAGGTATCCGTCCCCACAGTCGGCACACCCCGGTGACGAGGTATCCGTCCCCACAGCCGGCACACTCCGGTGACGAGGTATCCGTCCCCACAGCCGGCACACCCCGGTGACGAGGTATCCGTCCCCACAGCCGGCACACTCCTCCGGTGACGAGGTATCCGTCCCCACAGCCGGCACACTCCTCCGGTGACGAGGTATCCGTCCCCACAGCCGGCACATCCCGGTGACGAGGTATCCGTCCCCACAGCCGGCACACCCCGGTGACGAGGTATCCGTCCCCACAGCCGGCACACTCCGGTGACGAGGTATCCGTCCACACAGCCGGCATACCCCGGTGACGAGGTATCCGTCCCCACAGTCGGCACACCCCGGTGACGAGGTATCCGTCCCCACAGCCGGCACACCCCGGTGACGAGGTATCCGTCCCCACAGCCGGCACACTCCTCCGGTGACGAGGTATCCGTCCCCACAGCCGGCACACTCCTCCGGTGACGAGGTATTCGTCCCCACAGCCGGCACACCCCGGTGACGAGGTATCCGTCCCCACAGCCGGCACACCCCGGTGACGAGGTATCCGTCCCCACAGCCGGCACACTCCGGTGACGAGGTATCCGTCCACACAGCCGGCACACTCCTCCGGTGACGAGGTATCCGTCCCCACAGCCGGCACACTCCTCCGGTGACGAGGTATCCGTCCCCACAGCCGGCACACCCCGGTGACGAGGTATCCGTCCCCACAGCCGGCACACTCCTCCGGCCTCAATACAGACCGGGCGCCGCCGCTCCACGTGACACGGCCGACTCAATATTTGGGGATTAACCACGCCCCCCCCCCCGAGATGTACTCTGTAATTGCGTTCAGAAGTGGCGTATTAGGGGAGAGCAATACCGCCTCCCTAGTGACGGCGCTCTGGCGACATCATAATGAGATTTCGCGCCTCCGCGTGCCACTTCCTGGCATAAATTCGGAACCGGGCTGATCGAGCTAGATTATTGCATAACACACGATGTAAAATAGTCGCGCTTCCGAAGCTTTATAACTTACTGACTCAAGGCCCTAGAGAAGGCCCTAGAGAAGGCCCTAGAGCCTGTGCTGACTCGACAAGTCCGGCAAGACGTCCAGTTTCCTACTTATTTTTCTCGAATTTCGATCCGTTTCAAGATGCGCCGCTATTTGCTATTAAGCTGATGACAGTCGATAATAAGTACAAATAGAAAGTCCTGATACAATAATCGCAACGAATTTAGGAAACTTAAACGAACACTTTCCCGTGGTATATCTGCAAAATACATCATTTCATTCGCACCTCACTATTGTAATGTTTCAGTTCCATTGACAAAATGCACTATCATACAGTACAGATAACAAATCACACACCGACCACAGCCGTTGCCATCTCCGCAACAAGACCAGGCATGCTGGCGAGCCTGTTGCGCAGTCAATACAGCCGGCCTGACGCGCTCAGTATGTGGCGAGAGCGGCTATCACGCAGCTAAAAGCCTCCTCCAACTGTATGCAACTCACCGCGCTGAAGGATAAAATCCAGCAGTAACTGGGCAACAGCTTACACGGAAAACGTTCAGACAAGTTTAGCCATATCGATTTTGATAACCACCACAACCATCAGCTCGTGGTGAACCCGTGGAACGAAGGGACCAGGTCGGAGTGGCGGCATCACAGCTGAGGCAGAGCCCGGTTCACCGCGCACTGTGGAGCTGTGCAGTGCGGCAGATCGGCCCCGGAACTGTGTGGCGAGGAGGCGGGGCCCGGTCGACTGGACCCGTGGGATGGCGCCCATCCGTCGACAGAGCCGGACTCCATCGGCCCGACGGTGGGCAGCTGCTGTTCGGTCCGGTCCGGTCCGGTCCGCCTTGTGCCTTAGCCCTGCTCGCGCCGCTCCTGCTTCTCGGCCGGTTCGTCCGGCAGGTCGGTGACACTGGTACCTAGGTCTGTCTGGCTCGTCTGGTCCGGCGCGGCGCTGCTGCTGCTGCTGTCGGTGCTGCTGCTGCTGCTGTCGGTGCTGCTGCTGCTGCTGTCGGTGCTGCTGCTGCTGCTGTCATTGCTGCCGCCGGCGCTGCTGCTGCTGCCGTCGGTGCTGCTGCTGTCTTTGCTGCTGCTGCTGCTGTCCGTGCTGCTGCTGCTGCTGTCATTGCTGCCGCTGCTGCTGCTGCTGTTACTGTCGGTGGCTCCGGACGTCGGCTGCGACAGGGCAGCCCGAACCCGCTCCAGCAGGCCGTTAAGCTCGTCAGTGGAAACCCTAGTACCTGTAACAGAATACACGAACAGCCGTCAGACGACAACCCGGCTCTCGATCTCAGTATGTCCGCTGAATATCTCCTCAAAACCGTCAAGGTGGGGCAAACACGTTCAGGTTTTTGACATGTAGAGAACAATAACTTTGTTTTTGCATTTGGCCTCATGAGAAGAAAATATGTTAAATGACAAAAATACAAGAAAGTTTCGATAGTGCAAATCTGCCGTTAGTTATTCTTACCAAAAATACCCGTTTGTTTATCCAAAACGACTGAAGGCCACATATCCGAAACGCACAGTCAAAACACAGACGGCACACCTCAGGACCATATCTCAAAAGTCACAACAGATTGCGTAGGAAAGGAGATCTACAAAAGACATTCACGAACATAACTCACTCAGCCGAATATAGCTTTCTTTATCTTAGTGAGCAGGCCATCTTGGCTATCTAGCTCCTGTTTGGTGTGCTCCTCAGAACTTGCCAGCGGTTTGTCAGCCACATCGCCTGCGAAGACAGGCAAAATAAACGGGGCGGCCTAGTCCGCGGGCAGCACAGACGCACCGGACGGCTGGCGCCGACGCCGCCGGCAAGGGAAGGAAGCCAGGCTGTTGGTGTTGTACCGCTATAACTGTCCGTGGAAGGTGGAGCGCAGACTGATTCTTAGATACTCTAGGGAGACAGGACGGTGAACTTCAGAAGGCTGGTCCACAAAGTTTGGAAACTGCGGCGGGCGGGGCAGCTATTGCAGGCGAGTGGCTGACAAACCAGCTGGCAGTCAGGGAGAGGAGATATACACCCTGTCAGTCTGGGAGAGGAGATGTACACCCTGTCAGTCTGGGAGAGGAGATGTACACCCTGTCAGTCTGGGAGAGGAGATGTACACCGCCGACCATGTGGCCAGACACAGGAGCTTAGCTGACAAACCAGCTGTCAGTCTGGGAGAGGAGATGTACACCCTGTCAGTCTGGGAGAGGAGATGTACACCGCCGACCATGTGGCCAGACACAGGAGCTTAGCTGACAAACCAGCTGTCAGTCTGGGAGAGGAGATGTACACCCTGTCAGTCTGGGAGAGGAGATGTACACCGCCGACCATGTGGCCAGACACAGGAGCTTAGCTGACAAACCAGCTGTCAGTCTGGGAGAGGAGATGTACACCCTGTCAGTCTGGGAGAGGAGATGTACACCCTGTCAGTCTGGGAGAGGAGATGTACACCCTGTCAGTCTGGGAGAGGAGATGTACACCGCCGACCATGTGGCCAGACACAGGAGCTTAGCTGACAAACCAGCTGTCAGTCTGGGAGAGGAGATGTACACCCTGTCAGTCTGGGAGAGGAGATGTACACCGCCGACCATGTGGCCAGACACAGGAGCTTAGCTGACAAACCAGCTGTCAGTCTGGGAGAGATGTACACCCTGTCAGTCTGGGAGAGGAGATGTACACCCTGTCAGTCTGGGAGAGGAGATGTACACCCTGTCAGTCTGGGAGAGGAGATGTACACCCTGTCAGTCTGGGAGAGGAGATGTACACCGTGTCAGTCTGGGAGAGGAGATGTACACCGCCGACCATGTGCCCAGACACAGGAGCTTAGCTGACAAACCAGCTGGCAGTCAGGGAGAGGAGATGTACACCCTGTCAGTCTGGGAGAGGAGATGTACACCCTGTCAGTCTGGGAGAGGAGATGTACACCCTGTCAGTCTGGGAGAGGAGATGTACACCCTGTCAGTCTGGGAGAGGAGATGTACACCCTGTCAGTCTGGGAGAGGAGATGTACACCCTGTCAGTCTGGGAGAGGAGATGCACACCCTGTCAGTCTGGGAGAGGAGATGTACACCGCCGACCATGTGGCCAGACACAGGAGCTTCGCTGACAAACCAGCTGGCAGTCAGGGACAGGAGATGTACACCCTGTCAGTCTGGGAGAGGAGATGTACACCCTGTCAGTCTGGGAGAGGAGATGTACACCCTGTCAGTCTGGGAGAGGAGATGCACACCCTGTCAGTCTGGGAGAGGAGATGTACACCGCCGACCATGTGCCCAGACACAGGAGCTTAGCTGACAAACCAGCTGTCAGTCTGGGAGAGGAGATGTACACCGTGTCAGTCTGGGAGAGGAGATGTACACCCTGTCAGTCTGGGAGAGGAGATGTACACCCTGTCAGTCTGGGAGAGGAGATGTACACCGCCGACCATGTGGCCAGACACAGGAGCTTAGCTGACAAACCAGCTGGCAGTCAGGGAGAGGAGATGTACACCCTGTCAGTCTGGGAGAGGAGATGTACACCCTGTCAGTCTGGGAGAGGAGATGTACACCCTGTCAGTCTGGGAGAGGAGATGTACACCCTGTCAGTCTGGGAGAGGAGATGTACACCCTGTCAGTCTGGGAGAGGAGATGTACACCCTGTCAGTCTGGGAGAGGAGATGTACACCGCCGACCATGTGCCCAGACACAGGAGCTTAGCTGACAAACCAGCTGTCAGTCTGGGAGAGGAGATGTACACCCTGTCAGTCTGGGAGAGGAGATGTACACCGCCGACCATGTGGCCAGACACAGGAGCTTAGCTGACAAACCAGCTGGCAGTCAGGGACAGGAGATGTACACCCTGTCAGTCTGGGAGAGGAGATGTACACCGCCGACCATGTGGCCAGACACAGGAGCTTAGCTGACAAACCAGCTGTCAGTCTGGGAGAGGAGATGTACACCCTGTCAGTCTGGGAGAGGAGATGTACACCCTGTCAGTCTGGGAGAGGAGATGTACACCGCCGACCATGTGGCCAGACACAGGAGCTTAGCTGACAAACCAGCTGTCAGTCTGGGAGAGGAGATGTACACCCTGTCAGTCTGGGAGAGGAGATGTACACCCTGTCAGTCTGGGAGAGGAGATGTACACCCTGTCAGTCTGGGAGAGGAGATGTACACCGCCGACCATGTGGCCAGACACAGGAGCTTAGCTGACAAACCAGCTGGCAGTCTGGGAGAGGAGATGTACACCCTGTCAGTCTGGGAGAGGAGATGTACACCGCCGACCATGTGGCCAGACACAGGAGCTTAGCTGACAAACCAGCTGGCAGTCAGGGAGAGGAGATGTACACCCTGTCAGTCTGGGAGAGGAGATGTACACCCTGTCAGTCTGGGAGAGGAGATGTACACCCTGTCAGTCTGGGAGAGGAGATGTACACCCTGTCAGTCTGGGAGAGGAGATGTACACCCTGTCAGTCTGGGAGAGGAGATGTACACCCTGTCAGTCTGGGAGAGGAGATGTACACCCTGTCAGTCTGGGAGAGGAGATGTACACCCGTCAGTCTGGGAGAGGAGATGTACACCGCCGACCATGTGGCCAGACACAGGAGCTTAGCTGACAAACCAGCTGTCAGTCTGGGAGACGAGATGTACACCCTGTCAGTCTGGGAGAGGAGATGTACACCCTGTCAGTCTGGGAGAGGAGATGTACACCCTGTCAGTCTGGGAGAGGAGATGTACACCCTGTCAGTCTGGGAGAGGAGATGTACACCCTGTCAGTCTGGGAGAGGAGATGTACACCCTGTCAGTCTGGGAGAGGAGATGTACACCCTGTCAGTCTGGGAGAGGAGATGTACACCCTGTCAGTCTGGGAGAGGAGATGTACACCGCCGACCATGTGGCCAGACACAGGAGCTTAGCTGACAAACCAGCTGTCAGTCTGGGAGAGGAGATGTACACCCTGTCAGTCTGGGAGAGGAGATGTACACCGCCGACCATGTGGCCAGACACAGGAGCTTAGCTGACAAACCAGCTGGCAGTCAGGGACAGGAGATGTACACCCTGTCAGTCTGGGAGAGGAGATGTACACCCTGTCAGTCTGGGAGAGGAGATGTACACCCTGTCAGTCTGGGAGAGGAGATGCACACCCTGTCAGTCTGGGAGAGGAGATGTACACCGCCGACCATGTGCCCAGACACAGGAGCTTAGCTGACAAACCAGCTGTCAGTCTGGGAGAGGAGATGTACACCGTGTCAGTCTGGGAGAGGAGATGTACACCCTGTCAGTCTGGGAGAGGAGATGTACACCCTGTCAGTCTGGGAGAGGAGATGTACACCGCCGACCATGTGGCCAGACACAGGAGCTTAGCTGACAAACCAGCTGGCAGTCAGGGAGAGATGTACACCCTGTCAGTCTGGGAGAGGAGATGTACACCCTGTCAGTCTGGGAGAGGAGATGTACACCGCCGACCATGTGGCCAGACACAGGAGCTTAGCTGACAAACCAGCTGTCAGTCTGGGAGAGGAGATGTACACCCTGTCAGTCTGGGAGAGGAGATGTACACCCTGTCAGTCTGGGAGAGGAGATGTACACCCTGTCAGTCTGGGAGAGGAGATGTACACCACCGACCATGTGCCCAGACACAGGAGCTTAGCTGACAAACCAGCTGGCAGTCTGGGAGAGGAGATGTACACCGTGTCAGTCTGGGAGAGGAGATGTACACCCTGTCAGTCAGGGAGAGGAGATGTACACCCTGTCAGTCTGGGAGAGGAGATGTACACCGCCGACCATGTGGCCAGACACAGGAGCTTAGCTGACAAACCAGCTGGCAGTCAGGGAGAGGAGATGTACACCCTGTCAGTCTGGGAGAGGAGATGTACACCCTGTCAGTCTGGGAGAGGAGATGTACACCCTGTCAGTCTGGGAGAGGAGATGTACACCCTGTCAGTCTGGGAGAGGAGATGTACACCCTGTCAGTCTGGGAGAGGAGATGTACACCCTGTCAGTCTGGGAGTGGAGATGTACACCCTGTCAGTCTGGGAGAGAAGATGTACACCCTGTCAGTCTGGGAGAGGAGATGTACACCCTGTCAGTCTGGGAGAGGAGATGTACACCCTGTCAGTCTGGGAGAGGAGATGTACACCGCCGACCATGTGCCCAGACACAGGAGCTTAGCTGACAAACCAGCTGTCAATCTGGGAGAGGAGATGTACACCCTGTCAGTCTGGGAGAAGAGATGTACACCGCCGACCATGTGGCCAGACACAGGAGCATAGCTGACAAACCAGCTGTCAGTCTGGGAGAGGAGATGTACACCCTGTCAGTCTGGGAGAGGAGATGTACACCCTGTCAGTCTGGGAGAGGAGATGTACACCGCCGACCATGTGGCCAGACACAGGAGCTTAGCTGACAAACCAGCTGTCAGTCTGGGAGAGGAGATGTACACCCTGTCAGTCTGGGAGAGGAGATGTACACCCTGTCAGTCTGGGAGAGGAGATGTACACCGCCAACCATGTGGCCAGACACAGGAGCTTAGCTGACAAACCAGCTGGCAGTCAGGGACAGGAGATGTACACCCTGTCAGTCTGGGAGAGGAGATGTATACCCTGTCAGTCTGGGAGAGGAGATGTACACCCTGTCAGTCTGGGAGAGGAGATGCACACCCTGTCAGTCTGGGAGAGGAGATGTACACCGCCGACCATGTGCCCAGACACAGGAGCTTAGCTGACAAACCAGCTGTCAGTCTGGGAGATATGTACACCGCCGACCATGTGGCCAGACACAGGAGCTTAGCTGACAAACCAGCTGTCAGTCTGGGAGAGGAGATGTACACCGTGTCAGTCTGGGAGAGGAGATGTACACCGCCGACCATGTGGCCAGACACAGGAGCTTAGCTGACAAACCAGCTGGC
The DNA here is from genome assembly GCA_036785665.1 of Chirona hameri. Classification (NCBI taxonomy): domain Eukaryota; kingdom Metazoa; phylum Arthropoda; class Thecostraca; order Balanomorpha; family Balanidae; genus Chirona; species Chirona hameri. Next base: position 32,748 of record JAXIVJ010010162.1, read on the forward strand.
AGTCAGGGAGAGGAGATGTACACCCTGTCAGTCTGGGAGAGGAGATGTACACCCTGTCAGTCTGGGAGAGGAGATGTACACCCTGTCAGTCTGGGAGAGGAGATGTACACCGCCGACCATGTGCCCAGACACAGGAGCTTAGCTGACAAACCAGCTGGCAGTCAGGGAGAGGAGATGTACACCCTGTCAGTCTGGGAGAGGAGATGTACACCCTGTCAGTCTGGGAGAGGAGATGTACACCCTGTCAGTCTGGGAGAGGAGATGTACACCGCCGACCATGTGGCCAGACACAGGAGCTTACCTGACAAACCAGCTGGCAGTCAGGGAGAGGAGATGTACACCCTGTCAGTCTGGGAGAGGAGATGTACACCCTGTCAGTCTGGGAGAGGAGATGTACACCCTGTCAGTCTGGGAGAGGAGATGTACACCCTGTCAGTCTGGGAGAGGAGATGTACACCCTGTCAGTCTGGGAGAGGAGATGTACACCCTGTCAGTCTGGGAGAGGAGATGCACACCCTGTCAGTCTGGGAGAGGAGATGTACACCGCCGACCATGTGCCCAGACACAGGAGCTTAGCTGACAAACTAGCTGTCAGTCTGGGAGAGGAGATGTACACCCTGTCAGTCTGGGAGAGGAGATGTACACCACCGACCATGTGGCCAGACACAGGAGCTTAGCTGACAAACCAGCTGGCAGTCAGGGAGAGGAGATGTACACCCTGTCAGTCTGGGAGAGGAGATGTACACCGTGTCAGTCTGGGAGAGGAGATGTACACCCTGTCAGTCTGGGAGAGGAGATGTACACCCTGTCAGTCTGGGAGAGGAGATGTACACCGCCGACCATGTGGCCAGACACAGGAGCTTAGCTGACAAACCAGCTGGCAGTCAGGGAGAGGAGATGTACACCCTGTCAGTCTGGGAGAGGAGATGTACACCCTGTCAGTCTGGGAGAGGAGATGTACACCCTGTCAGTCTGGGAGAGGAGATGTACACCCTGTCAGTCTGGGAGAGGAGATGTACACCCTGTCAGTCTGGGAGAGGAGATGTACACCCTGTCAGTCTGGGAGAGGAGATGTACACCGCCGACCATGTGCCCAGACACAGGAGCTTAGCTGACAAACCAGCTGTCAGTCTGGGAGAGGAGATGTACACCCTGTCAGTCTGGGAGAGGAGATGTACACCGCCGACCATGTGGCCAGACACAGGAGCTTAGCTGACAAACCAGCTGGCAGTCAGGGACAGGAGATGTACACCCTGTCAGTCTGGGAGAGGAGATGTACACCGCCGACCATGTGGCCAGACACAGGAGCTTAGCTGACAAACCAGCTGTCAGTCTGGGAGAGGAGATGTACACCCTGTCAGTCTGGGAGAGGAGATGTACACCCTGTCAGTCTGGGAGAGGAGATGTACACCGCCGACCATGTGGCCAGACACAGGAGCTTAGCTGACAAACCAGCTGTCAGTCTGGGAGAGGAGATGTACACCCTGTCAGTCTGGGAGAGGAGATGTACACCCTGTCAGTCTGGGAGAGGAGATGTACACCCTGTCAGTCTGGGAGAGGAGATGTACACCGCCGACCATGTGGCCAGACACAGGAGCTTAGCTGACAAACCAGCTGGCAGTCTGGGAGAGGAGATGTACACCCTGTCAGTCTGGGAGAGGAGATGTACACCGCCGACCATGTGGCCAGACACAGGAGCTTAGCTGACAAACCAGCTGGCAGTCAGGGAGAGGAGATGTACACCCTGTCAGTCTGGGAGAGGAGATGTACACCCTGTCAGTCTGGGAGAGGAGATGTACACCCTGTCAGTCTGGGAGAGGAGATGTACACCCTGTCAGTCTGGGAGAGGAGATGTACACCCTGTCAGTCTGGGAGAGGAGATGCACACCCTGTCAGTCTGGGAGAGGAGATGTACACCCTGTCAGTCTGGGAGAGGAGATGTACACCCGTCAGTCTGGGAGAGGAGATGTACACCGCCGACCATGTGGCCAGACACAGGAGCTTAGCTGACAAACCAGCTGTCAGTCTGGGAGAGGAGATGTACACCCTGTCAGTCTGGGAGAGGAGATGTACACCCTGTCAGTCTGGGAGAGGAGATGTACACCCTGTCAGTCTGGGAGAGGAGATGTACACCCTGTCAGTCTGGGAGAGGAGATGTACACCCTGTCAGTCTGGGAGAGGAGATGTACACCCTGTCAGTCTGGGAGAGGAGATGTACACCCTGTCAGTCTGGGAGAGGAGATGTACACCCTGTCAGTCTGGGAGAGGAGATGTACACCGCCGACCATGTGGCCAGACACAGGAGCTTAGCTGACAAACCAGCTGTCAGTCTGGGAGAGGAGATGTACACCCTGTCAGTCTGGGAGAGGAGATGTACACCGCCGACCATGTGGCCAGACACAGGAGCTTAGCTGACAAACCAGCTGGCAGTCAGGGACAGGAGATGTACACCCTGTCAGTCTGGGAGAGGAGATGTACACCCTGTCAGTCTGGGAGAGGAGATGTACACCCTGTCAGTCTGGGAGAGGAGATGCACACCCTGTCAGTCTGGGAGAGGAGATGTACACCGCCGACCATGTGCCCAGACACAGGAGCTTAGCTGACAAACCAGCTGTCAGTCTGGGAGAGGAGATGTACACCGTGTCAGTCTGGGAGAGGAGATGTACACCCTGTCAGTCTGGGAGAGGAGATGTACACCCTGTCAGTCTGGGAGAGGAGATGTACACCGCCGACCATGTGGCCAGACACAGGAGCTTAGCTGACAAACCAGCTGGCAGTCAGGGAGAGATGTACACCCTGTCAGTCTGGGAGAGGAGATGTACACCCTGTCAGTCTGGGAGAGGAGATGTACACCGCCGACCATGTGGCCAGACACAGGAGCTTAGCTGACAAACCAGCTGTCAGTCTGGGAGAGGAGATGTACACCCTGTCAGTCTGGGAGAGGAGATGTACACCCTGTCAGTCTGGGAGAGGAGATGTACACCCTGTCAGTCTGGGAGAGGAGATGTACACCACCGACCATGTGCCCAGACACAGGAGCTTAGCTGACAAACCAGCTGGCAGTCAGGGAGAGGAGATGTACACCCTGTCAGTCTGGGAGAGGAGATGTACACCGCCGACCATGTGGCCAGACACAGGAGCTTAGCTGACAAACCAGCTGGCAGTCAGGGAGAGGAGATGTACACCCTGTCAGTCTGGGAGAGGAGATGTACACCCTGTCAGTCTGGGAGAGGAGATGTACACCCTGTCAGTCTGGGAGAGGAGATGTACACCCTGTCAGTCTGGGAGAGGAGATGTACACCCTGTCAGTCTGGGAGAGGAGATGTACACCCTGTCAGTCTGGGAGTGGAGATGTACACCCTGTCAGTCTGGGAGAGAAGATGTACACCCTGTCAGTCTGGGAGAGGAGATGTACACCCTGTCAGTCTGGGAGAGGAGATGTACACCCTGTCAGTCTGGGAGAGGAGATGTACACCGCCGACCATGTGCCCAGACACAGGAGCTTAGCTGACAAACCAGCTGTCAATCTGGGAGAGGAGATGTACACCCTGTCAGTCTGGGAGAAGAGATGTACACCGCCGACCATGTGGCCAGACACAGGAGCATAGCTGACAAACCAGCTGTCAGTCTGGGAGAGGAGATGTACACCCTGTCAGTCTGGGAGAGGAGATGTACACCCTGTCAGTCTGGGAGAGGAGATGTACACCGCCGACCATGTGGCCAGACACAGGAGCTTAGCTGACAAACCAGCTGTCAGTCTGGGAGAGGAGATGTACACCCTGTCAGTCTGGGAGAGGAGATGTACACCCTGTCAGTCTGGGAGAGGAGATGTACACCGCCAACCATGTGGCCAGACACAGGAGCTTAGCTGACAAACCAGCTGGCAGTCAGGGACAGGAGATGTACACCCTGTCAGTCTGGGAGAGGAGATGTATACCCTGTCAGTCTGGGAGAGGAGATGTACACCCTGTCAGTCTGGGAGAGGAGATGCACACCCTGTCAGTCTGGGAGAGGAGATGTACACCGCCGACCATGTGCCCAGACACAGGAGCTTAGCTGACAAACCAGCTGTCAGTCTGGGAGATATGTACACCGCCGACCATGTGGCCAGACACAGGAGCTTAGCTGACAAACCAGCTGTCAGTCTGGGAGAGGAGATGTACACCGTGTCAGTCTGGGAGAGGAGATGTACACCGCCGACCATGTGGCCAGACACAGGAGCTTAGCTGACAAACCAGCTGGCAGTCAGGGAGAGGAGATGTACACCCTGTCAGTCTGGGAGAGGAGATGTACACCCTGTCAGTCTGGGAGAGGAGATGTACACCCTGTCAGTCTGGGAGAGGAGATGTACACCGCCGACCATGTGCCCAGACACAGGAGCTTAGCTGACAAACCAGCTGGCAGTCAGGGAGAGGAGATGTACACCCTGTCAGTCTGGGAGAGGAGATGTACACCCTGTCAGTCTGGGAGAGGAGATGTACACCCTGTCAGTCTGGGAGAGGAGATGTACACCGCCGACCATGTGGCCAGACACAGGAGCTTACCTGACAAACCAGCTGGCAGTCAGGGAGAGGAGATGTACACCCTGTCAGTCTGGGAGAGGAGATGTACACCCTGTCAGTCTGGGAGAGGAGATGTACACCCTGTCAGTCTGGGAGAGGAGATGTACACCCTGTCAGTCTGGGAGAGGAGATGTACACCCTGTCAGTCTGGGAGAGGAGATGTACACCCTGTCAGTCTGGGAGAGGAGATGCACACCCTGTCAGTCTGGGAGAGGAGATGTACACCGCCGACCATGTGCCCAGACACAGGAGCTTAGCTGACAAACTAGCTGTCAGTCTGGGAGAGGAGATGTACACCCTGTCAGTCTGGGAGAGGAGATGTACACCACCGACCATGTGGCCAGACACAGGAGCTTAGCTGACAAACCAGCTGGCAGTCAGGGAGAGGAGATGTACACCCTGTCAGTCTGGGAGAGGAGATGTACACCGTGTCAGTCTGGGAGAGGAGATGTACACCGCCGACCATGTGGCCAGACACAGGAGCTTAGCTGACAAACCAGCTGGCAGTCAGGGAGAGGAGATGTACACCCTGTCAGTCTGGGAGAGGAGATGTACACCGCCGACCATGTGGCCAGACACAGGAGCTTAGCTGACAAACCAGCTGGCAGTCAGGGACAGGAGATGTACACCCTGTCAGTCTGGGAGAGGAGATGTACACCCTGTCAGTCTGGGAGAGGAGATGTACACCCTGTCAGTCTGGGAGAGGAGATGCACACCCTGTCAGTCTGGGAGAGGAGATGTACACCGCCGACCATGTGCCCAGACACAGGAGCTTAGCTGACAAACCAGCTGTCCGTCTGGGAGAGGAGATGTACACCCTGTCAGTCTAGGAGAGGAGATGTCACCCTGTCAGTCTGGGAGAGGAGATGTACACCCTGTCAGTCTGGGAGAGGAGATGTACACCGCCGACCATGTGGCCAGACACAGGAGCTTAGCTGACAAACCAGCTGTCAGTCTGGGAGAGGAGATGTACACCCTGTCAGTCTGGGAGAGGAGATGTACACCGCCGACCATGTGGCCAGACACAGGAGCTTAGCTGACAAACCAGCTGTCAGTCTGGGAGAGGAGATGTACACCCTGTCAGTCTGGGAGAGGAGATGTACACCGCCGACCATGTGCCCAGACACAGGAGCTTAGCTGACAAACCAGCTGTCAATCTGGGAGAGGAGATGTACACCCTGTCAGTCTGGGAGAAGAGATGTACACCGCCGACCATGTGGCCAGACACAGGAGCATAGCTGACAAACCAGCTGTCAGTCTGGGAGAGGAGATGTACACCCTGTCAGTCTGGGAGAGGAGATGTACACCCTGTCAGTCTGGGAGAGGAGATGTACACCGCCGACCATGTGGCCAGACACAGGAGCTTAGCTGACAAACCAGCTGTCAGTCTGGGAGAGGAGATGTACACCCTGTCAGTCTGGGAGAGGAGATGTACACCCTGTCAGTCTGGGAGAGGAGATGTACACCGCCAACCATGTGGCCAGACACAGGAGCTTAGCTGACAAACCAGCTGGCAGTCAGGGACAGGAGATGTACACCCTGTCAGTCTGGGAGAGGAGATGTATACCCTGTCAGTCTGGGAGAGGAGATGTACACCCTGTCAGTCTGGGAGAGGAGATGCACACCCTGTCAGTCTGGGAGAGGAGATGTACACCGCCGACCATGTGCCCAGACACAGGAGCTTAGCTGACAAACCAGCTGTCAGTCTGGGAGATATGTACACCGCCGACCATGTGGCCAGACACAGGAGCTTAGCTGACAAACCAGCTGTCAGTCTGGGAGAGGAGATGTACACCGTGTCAGTCTGGGAGAGGAGATGTACACCGCCGACCATGTGGCCAGACACAGGAGCTTAGCTGACAAACCAGCTGGCAGTCAGGGAGAGGAGATGTACACCCTGTCAGTCTGGGAGAGGAGATGTACACCCTGTCAGTCTGGGAGAGGAGATGTACACCCTGTCAGTCTGGGAGAGGAGATGTACACCGCCGACCATGTGCCCAGACACAGGAGCTTAGCTGACAAACCAGCTGGCAGTCAGGGAGAGGAGATGTACACCCTGTCAGTCTGGGAGAGGAGATGTACACCCTGTCAGTCTGGGAGAGGAGATGTACACCCTGTCAGTCTGGGAGAGGAGATGTACACCGCCGACCATGTGGCCAGACACAGGAGCTTACCTGACAAACCAGCTGGCAGTCAGGGAGAGGAGATGTACACCCTGTCAGTCTGGGAGAGGAGATGTACACCCTGTCAGTCTGGGAGAGGAGATGTACACCCTGTCAGTCTGGGAGAGGAGATGTACACCCTGTCAGTCTGGGAGAGGAGATGTACACCCTGTCAGTCTGGGAGAGGAGATGTACACCCTGTCAGTCTGGGAGAGGAGATGCACACCCTGTCAGTCTGGGAGAGGAGATGTACACCGCCGACCATGTGCCCAGACACAGGAGCTTAGCTGACAAACTAGCTGTCAGTCTGGGAGAGGAGATGTACACCCTGTCAGTCTGGGAGAGGAGATGTACACCACCGACCATGTGGCCAGACACAGGAGCTTAGCTGACAAACCAGCTGGCAGTCAGGGAGAGGAGATGTACACCCTGTCAGTCTGGGAGAGGAGATGTACACCGTGTCAGTCTGGGAGAGGAGATGTACACCGCCGACCATGTGGCCAGACACAGGAGCTTAGCTGACAAACCAGCTGGCAGTCAGGGAGAGGAGATGTACACCCTGTCAGTCTGGGAGAGGAGATGTACACCGCCGACCATGTGGCCAGACACAGGAGCTTAGCTGACAAACCAGCTGGCAGTCAGGGACAGGAGATGTACACCCTGTCAGTCTGGGAGAGGAGATGTACACCCTGTCAGTCTGGGAGAGGAGATGTACACCCTGTCAGTCTGGGAGAGGAGATGCACACCCTGTCAGTCTGGGAGAGGAGATGTACACCGCCGACCATGTGCCCAGACACAGGAGCTTAGCTGACAAACCAGCTGTCCGTCTGGGAGAGGAGATGTACACCCTGTCAGTCTGGGAGAGGAGATGTCACCCTGTCAGTCTGGGAGAGGAGATGTACACCCTGTCAGTCTGGGAGAGGAGATGTACACCGCCGACCATGTGGCCAGACACAGGAGCTTAGCTGACAAACCAGCTGTCAGTCTGGGAGAGGAGATGTACACCCTGTCAGTCTGGGAGAGGAGATGTACACCGCCGACCATGTGGCCAGACACAGGAGCTTAGCTGACAAACCAGCTGTCAGTCTGGGAGAGGAGATGTACACCCTGTCAGTCTGGGAGAGGAGATGTACACCGCCGACCATGTGCCCAGACACAGGAGCTTAGCTGACAAACCAGCTGGCAGTCAGGGAGAGGAGATGTACACCCTGTCAGTCTGGGAGAGGAGATGTACACCCTGTCAGTCTGGGAGAGGAGATGTACACCCTGTCAGTCTGGGAGAGGAGATGTACACCGCCGACCATGTGGCCAGACACAGGAGCTTAGCTGACAAACCAGCTGTCAGTCTGGGAGAGGAGATGTACACCCTGTCAGTCTGGGAGAGGAGATGTACACCACCGACCATGTGCCCAGACACAGGAGCTTAGCTGACAAACCAGCTGGCAGTCAGGGAGAGGAGATATACACTCTGTCAGTCTGGGAGAGGAGATGTACACCCTGTCAGTCTGGGAGAGGAGATGTACACCGCCGACCATGTGCCCAGGCACAGGAGCTTAGCTGACAAACCAGCTGTCAGTCTGGGAGAGGAGATGTACACCCTGTCAGTCTGGGAGAGGAGATGTACACCGCCGACCATGTGGCCAGACACAGGAGCTTAGCTGACAAACCAGCTGGCAGTCAGGGAGAGGAGATGTACACCCTGTCAGTCTGGGAGAGGAAATGTACACCCTGTCAGTCTGGGAGAGGAGATGTACACCCTGTCAGGCTGGGAGAGGAGATGTACACCCTGTCAGGCTGGGAGAGGAGATGTACACCCTGTCAGGCTGGGAGAGGAGATGTACACCGCCGACCATGTGCCCAGACACAGGAGCTTAGCTGACAAACCAGCTGTCAGTCAGGGAGAGGAGATGTACACCATGTCAGTCTGGGAGAGGAGATGTACACCCTGTCAGTCTGGGAGAGGAGATGTACACCCTGTCAGTCTGGGAGAGGAGATGTACACCCTGTCAGTCTGGGAGAGGAGATGTACACCCTGTCAGTCTGGGAGAGGAGATGTACACCGCCGACCATGTGGCCAGACACAGGAGCTTAGCTGACAAACCAGCTGTCAGTCTGGGAGAGGAGATGTACACCCTGTCAGTCTGGGAGAGGAGATGTACACCACCGACCATGTGGCCAGACACAGGAGCTTAGCTGACAAACCAGCTGGCAGTCAGGGAGAGGAGATGTACACCCTGTCAGTCTGGGAGAGGAGATGTACACCCTGTCAGTCTGGGAGAGGAGATGTACACCGCCGACCATGTGCCCAGGCACAGGAGCTTAGCTGACAAACCAGATGTCAGTCTGGGAGAGGAGATGTACACCCTGTCAGTCTGGGAGAGGAGATGTACACCGCCGACCATGTGGCCAGACACAGGAGCTTAGCTGACAAACCAGCTGGCAGTCTGGGAGAGGAGATGTACACCCTGTCAGTCTGGGAGAGGAGATGTACACCCTGTCAGTCTGGGAGAGGAGATGTACACCCTGTCAGTCTGGGAGAGGAGATGTACACCCTGTCAGTCTGGGAGAGGAGATGTACACCCTGTCAGTCTGGGAGAGGAGATGTACACCCTGTCAGTCTGGGAGAGGAGATGTACACCCTGTCAGTCTGGGAGTGGAGATGTACACCCTGTCAGTCTGGGAGAGGAGATGTACACCCTGTCAGTCTGGGAGAGGAGATGTACACCCTGTCAGTCTGGGAGAGGAGATGTACACCGCCGACCATGTGGCCAGACACAGGAGCTTAGCTGACAAACCAGCTGTCAGTCTGGGAGAGGAGATGTACACCCTGTCAGTCTGGGAGAGGAGATGTACACCCTGTCAGTCTGGGAGAGGAGATGTACACCGCCGACCATGTGGCCAGACACAGGAGCTTAGCTGACAAACCAACTGTCAGTCTGGGAGAGGAGATGTACACCCTGTCAGTCTGGGAGAAGAGATGTACACCGCCGACCATGTGGCCAGACACAGGAGCTTAGCTGACAAACCAGCTGTCAGTCTGGGAGAGGAGATGTACACCCTGTCAGTCTGGGAGAGGAGATGTACACCCTGTCAGTCTGGGAGAGGAGATGTACACCGCCGACCATGTGGCCAGACACAGGAGCTTAGCTGACAAACCAGCTGTCAGTCTGGGAGAGGAGATGTACACCCTGTCAGTCTGGGAGAGGAGATGTACACCGTGTCAGTCTGGGAGAGGAGATGTACACCGCCGACCATGTGCCCAGACACAGGAGCTTAGCTGACAAACCAGCTGTCAGTCTGGGAGAGGAGATGTACACCCTGTCAGTCTGGGAGAGGAGATGTACACCGCCGACCATGTAGCCAGACACAGGAGCTTAGCTGACAAACCAGCTGGCAGTCAGGGAGAGGAGATGTACACCCTGTCAGTCTGGGAGAGGAGATGTACACCGCCGACCATGTGGCCAGACACAGGAGCTTAGCTGACAAACCAGCTGGCAGTCAGGGACAGGAGATGTACACCCTGTCAGTCTGGGAGAGGAGATGTATACCCTGTCAGTCTGGGAGAGGAGATGTACACCCTGTCAGTCTGGGAGAGGAGATGCACACCCTGTCAGTCTGGAGAGGAGATGTACACCGCCGACCATGTGCCCAGACACAGGAGCTTAGCTGACAAACCAGCTGTCAGTCTGGGAGAGATGTACACCGCCGACTATGTGGCCAGACACAGGAGCTTAGCTGACAAACCAGCTGTCAGTCTGGGAGAGGAGATGTACACCGTGTCAGTCTGGGAGAGGAGATGTACACCCTGTCAGTCTGGGAGAGGAGATGTACACCCTGTCAGTCTGGGAGAGGAGATGTACACCCTGTCAGTCTGGGAGAGGAGATGTACACCCTGTCAGTCTGGGAGAGGAGATGTACACCGCCGACCATGTGGCCAGACACAGGAGCTTAGCTGACAAACCAGCTGGCAGTCAGGGAGAGGAGATGTACACCCTGTCAGTCTGGGAGAGGAGATGTACACCGCCGACCATGTGGCCAGACACAGGAGCTTAGCTGACAAACCAGCTGGCAGTCAGGGAGAGGAGATGTACACCCTGGCAGTCAGGGAGAGGAGATGTACACCCTGTCAGTCTGGGAGAGGAGATGTACACCGCCAACCATGTGGCCAGACACAGGAGCTTAGCTGACAAACCAGCTGGCAGTCAGGGAGAGGAGATGTACACCCTGTCAGTCTGGGAGAGGAGATGTACACCCTGTCAGTCTGGGAGAGGAGATGTACACCCTGTCAGTCTGGGAGAGGAGATGCACACCCTGTCAGTCTGGGAGAGGAGATGTACACCGCCGACCATGTGGCCAGACACAGGAGCTTAGCTGACAAACCAGCTGGCAGTCAGGAGAGGAGATGTACACCCTGTCAGTCTGGGAGAGGAGATGTACACCACCGACCATGTGCCCAGACACAGGAGCTTAGCTGACAAACCAGCTGGCAGTCAGGGAGAGGAGATGTACACCCTGTCAGTCTGGGAGAGGAGATGTACACCCTGTCAGTCTGGGAGAGGAGATGTACACCGCCGACCATGTGCCCAGGCACAGGAGCTTAGCTGACAAACCAGCTGTCAGTCTGGGAGAGGAGATGTACACCCTGTCAGTCTGGGAGAGGAGATGTACACCGCCGACCATGTGGCCAGACACAGGAGCTTAGCTGACAAACCAGCTGGCAGTCAGGGAGAGGAGATGTACACCCTGTCAGTCTGGGAGAGGAGATGTACACCCTGTCAGTCTGGGAGAGGAGATGTACACCGTCAGTCTGGGAGAGGAGATGTACACCCTGTCAGTCTGGGAGAGGAGATGTACACCCTGTCAGTCTGGGAGAGGAGATGTACACCGCCGACCATGTGCCCAGACACAGGAGCTTAGCTGACAAACCAGCTGTCAGTCTGGGAGAGGAGATGTACACCCTGTCAGTCTGGGAGAGGAGATGTACACCGCCGACCATGTGGCCAGACACAGGAGCTTAGCTGACAAACCAGCTGTCAGTCTGGGAGAGGAGATGTACACCGTGTCAGTCTGGGAGAGGAGATGTACACCGCCGACCATGTGGCCAGACACAGGAGCTTAGCTGACAAACCAGCTGTCAGTCTGGGAGAGGAGATGTACACCCTGTCAGTCTGGGAGAGGAGATGTACACCGCCGACCATGTGGCCAGACACAGGAGCTTAGCTGACAAACCAGCTGTCAGTCTGGGAGAGGAGATGTACACCCTGTCAGTCTGGGAGAGGAGATGTACACCGCCGACCATGTGGCCAGACACAGGAGCTTAGCTGACAAACCAGCTGTCAGTCTGGGAGAGGAGATGTACACCCTGTCAGTCTGGGAGAGGAGATGTACACCGCCGACCATGTGCCCAGGCACAGGAGCTTAGCTGACAAACCAGCTGTCAGTCTGGGAGAGGAGATGTACACCCTGTCAGTCTGGGAGAGGAGATGTACACCGCCGACCATGTGCCCAGACACAGGAGCTTAGCTGACAAACCAGCTGTCAGTCAGGGAGAGGAGATGTACACCATGTCAGTCTGGGAGAGGAGATGTACACCCTGTCAGTCTGGGAGAGGAGATGTACACCCTGTCAGTCTGGGAGAGGAGATGTACACCGCCGACCATGAGCCCAGGCACAGGAGCTTAGCTGACAAACCAGCTGTCAGTCTGGGAGAGGAGATGTACACCCTGTCAGTCTGGGAGAGGAGATGTACACCGCCGACCATGAGCCCAGGCACAGGAGCTTAGCTGACAAACCAGCTGTCAGTCTGGGAGAGGAGATGTACACCCTGTCAGTCTGGGAGAGGAGATGTACACCGCCGACCATGTGCCCAGACACAGGAGCTTAGCTGACAAACCAGCTGGCAGTCAGGGAGAGGAGATGCACACCCTGTCAGTCTGGGAGAGGAGATGTACACCCTGTCAGTCTGGGAGAGGAGATGTACACCGCCGACCATGAGCCCAGGCACAGGAGCTTAGCTGACAAACCAGCTGTCAGTCTGGGAGAGGAGATGTACACCCTGTCAGTTTGGGAGAGGAGATGTACACCGCCGACCATGTGGCCAGACACAGGAGCTTAGCTGACAAACCAGCTGGCAGTCAGGGAGAGGAGATGTACACCCTGTCAGTTTGGGAGAGGAGATGTATGTACACCCTGTCAGTCTGGGAGAGGAGATGTACACCCTGTCAGTCTGGGAGAGGAGATGTACACCCTGTCAGTCTGGGAGAGGAGATGTACACCCTGTCAGTCTGGGAGAGGAGATGTACACCCTGTCAGTCTGGGAGAGGAGATGTACACCCTGTCAGTCTGGGAGAGGAGATGTACACCCTGTCAGTCTGGGAGAGGAGATGTACACCCTGTCAGTCTGGGAGAGGAGATGTACACCCTGTCAGTCTGGGAGAGGAGATGTACACCCTGTCAGTCTGGGAGAGGAGATGTACACCGCCGACCATGTAGCCAGACACAGGAGCTTAGCTGACAAACCAGCTGTCAGTCTGGGAGAGGAGATGTACACCCTGTCAGTCTGGGAGAGGAGATGTACACCGCCGACCATGTGGCCAGACACAGGAGCTTAGCTGACAAACCAGCTGGCAGTCAGGGACAGGAGATGTACACCCTGTCAGTCTGGGAGAGGAGATGTACACCCTGTCAGTCTGGGAGAGGAGATGTACACCCTGTCAGTCTGGGAGAGGAGATGTACACCCTGTCAGTCTGGGAGAGGAGATGTACACCCTGTCAGTCTGGGAGAGGAGATGTACACCGCCGACCATGTAGCCAGACACAGGAGCTTAGCTGACAAACCAGCTGTCAGTCTGGGAGAGGAGATGTACACCCTGTCAGTCTGGGAGAGGAGATGAACACCGCCGACCATGTGGCCAGACACAGGAGCTTAGCTGACAAACCAGCTGTCAGTCTGGGAGAGGAGATGTACACCCTGTCAGTCTGGGAGAGGAGATGTACACCGCCGACCATGTGGCCAGACACAGGAGCTTAGCTGACAAACCAGCTGGCAGTCAGGGAGAGGAGATGTACACCCTGTCAGTCTGGGAGAGGAGATGCACACCCTGTCAGTCTGGGAGAGGAGATGTACACCGCCGACCATGTGGCCAGACACAGGAGCTTAGCTGACAAACCAGCTGTCAGTCTGGGAGAGGAGATGTACACCCTGTCAGTCTGGGAGAGGAGATGTACACCGCCGACCATGTGGCCAGACACAGGAGCTTAGCTGACAAACCAGCTGGCAGTCAGGGACAGGAGATGTACACCCTGTCAGTCTGGGAGAGGAGATGTACACCCTGTCAGTCTGGGAGAGGAGATGTACACCCTGTCAGTCTGGGAGAGGAGATGTACACCGCCGACCATGTGCCCAGACACAGGAGCTTAGCTGACAAACCAGCTGTCAGTCTGGGAGAGGAGATGTACACCGTGTCAGTCTGGGAGAGGAGATGTACACCCTGTCAGTCTGGGAGAGGAGATGTACGACGACCATGTGCCCAGGCACAAGAGCTTACAGAATTAAAGGCAGTGTATCTAGTAAAATACTGACGATTTGTTTTACCTCCCAGCCGATAGATCTCTTGCCTTGCTGAATCGAATGGTATCACTCGTTCCTCTGTAGCTCATACTGTGTCCAGTGGCTCATAATGTTGTGGCTCAGGCTCATAATCCAGTGGCTCATAATGTTGGATTCCGTTTGGCATTTTCCGCTTGTTATGCCATACTTTTCCGTCCGTTTGGTATGGCGCTACATCCGGGACCTCCGATACACTCTCTGACACCGGCCCCTTATATATTGGCGCCGCGCCAATACCCGAGTGTTCCGCTCAGCCACCCGAGCGGCGCTGCCGACCTTTGTCAGAGACTGTAGTGGGCGGAGCCGGCCGTGAGAAACTTATGACGTCATGCCTCCTACAAAAGAGAAACTTGCTGATTTCTCCAAGGATATCAATACATTGCCTAAACCAAAGTCATATTCGCATGTTTCAGCCCAATATACCCATTACTGACAAACTTCAATAAATCTGTTGAGGTGAAATATTCCCTACGAACAACAAACAACAAAGAAAGATTTCCTTCAAACCAAAGCGGGGGGGGGGACTAAGCTTGTTTGCTCAAATTATTTCGCTCGCAGTTTCGGTAAATCTGACCAATCCTTCACAATGTGAAGATCTGGAATGTTTATGCTGTGGTAGCAGCACGTGTTTCCTACGGCATTGTCAGTAAATTGTGTCCCTCACGGCCTGCCAAGACTCGGCAGACCGGCGGCAGCAGCGGAGGCAGGCAGGCCGCCGCCCTCCCTCCCCGGCGGCCCGGCAGACCGCCCGTCCGCCACACGTACCGTCCTTGCTGTTGGTGACGCCGACCACCGTGCCCTCCGACTCCATCACACGTACCGTCCTTGTTGCTGGTGACGCCGTCCACCGTGCCCTCCGACTCCATCACACGTTCCGTCCTTGCTGTTGGTGACGCCGTCCACCGTGCCCTCCAACTCCATCACACGTGCCGTCCTTGTTGCTGGTGACGCCGTCCACCGTGCCTTCCGACTCCATCACACGTACCGTCCTTGTTGCTGGTGACGCCGTCCACCGTGCCCTCTGACTCCATCACACGTACCGTCCTTGTTGCTGGTGACGCCGTCCACCGTGCCCTCTGACTCCATCACACGTACCGTCCTTGTTGCTGGTGACGCCGTCCACCGTGCCCTCCGACTCCATCACACGTACCGTCCTTGTTGCTGGTGACGCCGTCCACCGTGCCCTCCGACTCCATCACACGTACCGTCCTTGTTGGTGGTGACGCCGTCCACCGTACCC
>JAXIVJ010010163.1:0-48312 GCA_036785665.1 Chirona hameri
AAAGTAAATGCGTAATAAAACCATTTTTTGATGTTTTTTTTAAATAAATGAAATGGTATGTGATTGTGACATTGGACAAAACAGTAATAATTCATATTTTTGCCATAGGCGGTACCAGGTTAGTGAAAAAGGGAGGTCAAATTGGGAAAAAATATTAACTGCAGTCAAGTTGCTACCCAGCACTATAAATATGTTACTGATCGTAGATAGTTCCTTTTTGCATGTTTTACTTCATCATAGGCGTATCCAGGATCCAAAGTGGGGCGGCGCAAGACCTTTTGATAAGTATATTATCCGCTATTATGATACTAACTAGTCAACAGTGACTATTTCACTTACAACTTCAATTAACATTGTTTACCCCCTTTTTACCCTACCTGGATTCGCCTATTATCTTATAATCGTTCGTAGAGTAACCTGTGGTGCGTGTTTCATCGGACAACTGCAGTATGTTATGTCATTGTAAGCCCATGCCTCTTAGTTCCCTTGCAATAATATGACCCCCTTTTTCCATTCCTGAGCGCGCCTCTGCAAAAAATGACTTTATTCCCCTTTCTGGCCTCATATGTGCATATATCATTGTAAGCTAAACGTCTATTGCGCCGTTATCGCTGGCATATCGTCATCACCATGCCAGTCACCCCCCTTTGCATGTGCCTGAACACGCCCCTGAAACTCTATATGTAATAAATTATGCAAATAATGGAAGCAGAAGCTATCTTTTACATCTTGATAGCTAAAAATGCCCCTTACATCGCTCTATTTGCTTCCCGCCAAGCATTGAATACTTCTTGGAAACCCCCCCCCCCCTTTTCAAGCCCCTGAAACCGCCTCTGCCATGCAATTTTTATGATATTTCATTAACATCAACTAATTTGCACTTGTTGCAATCACCGTAAACTGTTGTAACTCCTTCATACTTGAGGCAGTTAGGAACAAACCGTGAAGATAGCATTTCCGAATTTTCGCCAAATGTCGGCTCCGAACCCACCCAAAACTGTGCCCTAGAACCGCCTCTGTTCAGGTTAAGAACTCAAAATTTTGACTCCGAATGCGGTATTAAATTCTATGAAAAGTCCCAAAATTTCATGGGTTTGCTCCCAGCCGTTCTGGAGATATCGGCGAAAAACATGAGGGGGGGGGGGGCGGAATCCGCCCCCCCTGTTACAAATAGGGTTAAATATTTAGCGCTAAATATGTATTTATTTATAAATAAATAAACAATCAATATTTAGTAGCACCATTTGCTTGCGACGTCAAAACATCCTGGATTACTAGAGGTCCCTGGCGGCCAACTGCTGCAACAAATCCAGCTGATAGTGCTAGACCTAAATTCTACCAAACAAAATATTTCCAGATTTAGGCAAATTCAATATGTTAACTCTTAGTAAAAGTCGGCATTGGATTCATGGTGACCTCAAACACTAAGGCCTGTCAATGATGAGGAAAAGCGAAAAGGATAATTGTAGCTACTTACTGATTTGTTTTGTGGAAGAAATCCGAAGTTATAAGTGACCCAGACTGGTTATTGATTCGACTCTGATTGAATTCATTGGAATTGTTCATCAAAATCACTTGAATCAAAGAAGAACCAATTCACCCATATTTGTTTTGTTCATGAATCATGATTGAATCAAAACCCGCATAGAAACAAGGCTGATTGAATAAAAAAGACTGCAATGCTATTTTGATTTCAATGGTGAGTCAAATGTGATTTGTAAAAAAAAATGATTCTTTGAATCGGAAAGAATCATTTCTCAAAATGGTTATCCATGAATCAAACGGTGACTGAATCATTCACATTCCAAAATGAATCGTGATTGAATCCTTCCAAAAAAGGTGAATCAATAACCAGTCTACTTATAACTCTTCCCCATCTTCGTCCAATGTTGATGACGATGTGAGTGATGAGTCGAAACTAATTACCAATGATGTTCAATGAATTTCCAATGATAATGAAACCAATGATTTACTTGACTCAGTACAAAATCACCAACACTGATCACTTATAAGCCTCTACAAACACAATCACCAAGAAGCCCTCAGCGGCTCGAAGACAGTGCTGCAGCGCGACAATCACAACGACCTTGACAACCCGGCCGACGGCAATGTAAATAAAAACTGACGGCAGGGTCCTGTCTATTTTTTTCAGTTGTTTTGCTACAAATAATGGCGCAATTGTGGCCACCGTTTTTGCCGCATTGGCTGTTGGTGAAACTCTCCGTCAGTAAATCACAGTAAATCTGTCAGTTTATTTTTTAGGTCGGCGATTATTTTTTTCGTGCGTTGGCGAAACTCGCCGTCAGTTTTTCGGTCGAAAAATAATCGCCGACGTCAGTTTTTTTTGGGTAAAACTGGCCTCAGGAAAGTAAATGTTTTCAACTACCATATGTAATACCTACATACCTACTACATGTACAGTCGGTCCCAAAATGATCTTCCCTAGCTCTGGGTCTCCCACGGTAGGCAAAACGATAGCTGGCTGAATCCCGCACCGAGGCGGGACCGGACCGGTTTGACAGCTCGCCCGGTGCCGGCCGATACTTGGCGGAATCTGCACCGCTCCGTCCTGGTCTGACCCACACAGGCGGATTGGGGAATAACAATGCGCATGTGGGGCGAGGCTGTTGGCGGACCGTGGTTGGAAATATACGCAGACCTAGAATGTGAAGTTAGCGACGATGTCTGTGATGACCAGTTTTAAGAAAACCATAGGTCTGTGAAGCATCGCTAAGTGGCCAATTGATAGAACACTGCACGGGCTATACTACGACGAATATTTGTATCTCAAGTTGACCGATACTGTCGTCACAGATATCGTCTCGGAAATGGCTATCCGTCGTGTCGCTTGCGACGATTGAGAAATTTGCCGTGCGCCAAAAAATAAAGTGTCGATATTTTGACCTGATCTCAAGGTCAAAGTCAAATTTAAATACGTAGCCAGTCAGATGCTCTATCAGCTGCACACCTGGCGATGCTTCATAGTCCTAAGGTTGTAAATACTGTCGTCGCAGATATCGTCGCTAACTTAATGGATATAAACCCGCGCGGGTGTGTTTGTGGAGCGTGAAGGACGGAGCGGCGAGATTCGAACATATCAGTGCGAGGCCCACTGCATTTGTCTGCTTTTTCGTGTAGAATCATCAGGTGGACGTTTGCATTCGCAATTTCGGGGTTCTGCATTGCACATGACACGTGGCATGATTAAGAAAAAATACACGTAAAAGCGCCTGGTGCCAGCGCGGTTCGAACCCACGACCAATCTACGAATACGCTAGGAGTAGGCAGCTATACCTACTGAGCTATTTGGGCTGATGTGGTGAGCACTGTTATTCAGTTTCCAATATTGGATCTCTGCCAGCTCAGGACAGGTGACCTCTTGACCCTCGAGACAGACGGCCCTGACCATCACCCGGGTCGCGGCGCATTCCATTTCGACAACGCCCCGCACTCCCTCCCTCCCTCCCCCTCCCCAGCTCACGCACCTGCCAGACAGCCACAATGGGTACCAACCTACGGTGGGGAAACCATTTTTTGTGCATATCGCGACCGTAGCGCCACGTGGTGGCAAGGAAAGATGATTATGAGACCGACTGTACATACCATACCATACATACATACATAATCTACATACCTATCAGTTAGCTTATTCTGCAAATGTTTTATGCTTTGTCTTGGCAGCTGTTTGACAATGTATGGATGCCAAATAACCGCCAATGCTGCACAGCTCAAGTTGAGAATAGTGTTCCACATGGTGTTATAAGTGATCGTATCCGATGGATAAAAATATTATCTGGTTACAAAATATTTGGTGCCGGTTAAATGTCTTCACTGTAGGTACAATGTGTCGCTGCTCGCTTTTTATCGGGCGCATATCAACCGTGGAGTGGACACGATCCCGACATCCCGAGTCTAGCCACCGGGTATGTGGGCGAGCTTGGAATAAATGCCACAGGTCCCGTATATATCTGTACTTGATTATAAAGTGCTGGGGGCAGCGCTGCCACGCATCGAACATTGACAAAAACATTTCCAGCAGCCTACGTCCGCTCGAGAAAAAAACCCTGAAAAATAACTGTTAAATTGTACGTACCACCTCATCTGGAAACCAATAATTGACAGAACGAAGCATTTAGAGCGTGCTGCGTATCTGGGTAATGTTCGTTGTCGTCGCTCCGTCGACTGAGCTGATGATACCATGGTGCCGTAACTGCACCTGCACGAGCGCTGTGCTAGTGGAAGGACCATTTAACAAACGCCACACCTGCTCAATCACTCTGATCGGTGTAAAGGTAAGTGATGACTGGGGATGCTCGCCGCCGCCTGCATTTGATATCGACCGAACGTGAATTGGCCCCAACAGCGACACATCTAAACACCGCTCACCGCTGGACCCACTTACTCACTCACTCACTCCCCGGTGCAAATTGAACGGTGAAGGGCAGATAAGCTTCAGCTATTGGCTTATTTGACCGGTATAAAGACAAGGAGTCCCAGGACGCGAGCGACAGACACTACGGACACTACCGTGGCTCGGATCTCAATCTCCATGCTCCCCACCAACCGCACACAGCGACGGAGAAGAAAGAAGCTCACTCTTACCCCTTCACCATCGCCTCTCCTCTTCCTCGGGCCTTACAGTGATAACTCTGACAAACCCTTGCCGATCAAACGCTGCGGACACGATGTCGTCCGTGCTGATCATATGTCTGCTCGCGTCAGCTGTGGCGGCTGTGGCTGTAGCTGCGCTTCCAACAAGCCCTGAAGATCTCTCCACCAACATCACGGAACTGGACTCGTCCCAGCAGCCCATCTCGCTATCCGTCCATCTGGAGATCCTGCAGCAGATGCAGACGGAGGGGCTGCTGCCCGCTGAAGACGGGCTCGCACTGACGCTCTGCGGCGAGTTCGACGCGGCTGCCAGCTCGTGGCAAACATGGGACGGTCCGGTGACGCTGCGCTCCTGCCGCCGCTGTCGGAAGCAGTTCCGAGCAGAGCTGCTGCGCGAGAGCCCCATGCTACCGCGCGTGCTGCTGCTGGGCGCCGGCTGCCACTACTGGCCGGGCACGCGGCCGCTGTCCTACTGGTCACCCCGGCCGGCCGCGCTGCTGGGGCGGCTGGACTGCCGCAGCGCTCTTCTGCGACCCGAGCTGGAGCGTCTCCCCGACCTGCTCTGTCTACAGCTGGACGGCCGCTCCTCCGGACGCCTGTTCAGGAGGACGTTCGCGCTGCGCACCGTGAGGGAGATCGGCAGCTGGAGCTCCACCGGCGGACTCCACGTCACCGACCGCCGCACTGGCGTCCAGCCCGACGGCCGCATCGTCACCGACGGCTCCGCGCTCCGCGTCGCCTTCATGCAGAGTTCAGACCGCTACATCTGCCGTAAGAGCTCCAGCAGCAACGGCACGTGCAGCAGCGTCGACGTGCGCACTCTGATGCCATTGTTCCACGACCTGCATCTGGATCTCGAGTTGTTGCGCTTGCCGGTGCGCTACAACTTGACGTTGGAGTTTGTCGACACGCGAACGATGCCGACGTTGGCACGGCGCGGCCGGCTGGGAGTCGAGATGGCCCGGGCGGTGCGCGTGCTGTCCGAGGGCCGTGCCGAACGCACGTGGCCGTACTTCCTCCTCCTGCCGGAGATGTACCGACATCCCATCGAGATGATATCCACCTCGCGGTTCCTTCCGTTGACGTTCATGACGGTACGCAGACCACCGCAGCTGGACACCGGCTCGCTGCTGAAGCTCTTCTCACCGGGCACCTGGGCGGCGGTGGTGGGAAGCACCGTGGCGGTGGCGGCGCTGTTGGCGCTGACGCTGCGTCGCGGCTCGGATGGCGCTGCGTCGCGACTCGCCTGGCCTGGCGCTGCAGCTGCTGCCCTGGCGCTGCTTCTGGGCCAGGGCGTACCGCTGGATGCCGGCCGGCTGCCACCCCGCCACCGGCCGTTGGTCGCCGTCTGGGCGGTGATGTCGTTGATTCTGACGACCGCCTACCTCAGCGACCTCATCGGCACGCTGACGATCCCGCGCGACCAGTCGCCGCGGACCGCGCGCGAGCTCAGAAACCAGGACTACCGGCTGCTTGCCGAGTTCAAGAACATCAATAAGCTCTATGTTCGCTCGCTGAACCCACATGTGCGTCATCTGGCTCGCACCATGCGCATCAGCAGCTCTCGCCAGGACGTGGTGAACTCCCTCATGAACGGCCGCTTCGCCTACACCCTGGACCTCCGCACCATGTTGGAGGTTTCCGTTGACGCCATGCGCCGCACCAAGGGCTCCGTTATCTTCGAGGACTTCAACTTCGGTGAAGATGTTTTAAAGCGTATACTCTTACATCGCATGTGGTCCAAATACCACCCGCTGATGCGGCGTCAGAAGATTATGAACGAGTACCAGTTTTCCAGCGGTTTGGTGCAGGATAGCCGGCTCCAGGACGAGGCGCGATACCTCGGCCTCAGGATCAAATCCCGCGCCTGCGCCCGCCGCCATCCGTCTTGCTACACAGGCGGCGTGGTGCGGTCGCTGAGTCTGCATAACGTGCGCGGCGTGCAGCTGCTGTACGGCGCGGGAGCGGCGCTGGCGCTGCTGGTGCTGTTGGCGGAGCTGGCGGTCGCCCGACTGGACGGCCGGCGACAGACGGGGCCCCTGCTCAGCCCAGTCAGCCCAGTCAGCCCAGCCACGTCGTCTTCCGGAACTCAGCGACGGAGAGGCGACCCTTCCAGACGTCAGGGGCCGAGCAGCGACTCCGGACCATCCGGAACTCAGCGACGAAGAGGCAACCCTTCCAGACGTCAGGGGCCGAGCAGCGACTCCGGACCGTCCGGAACTCAGCGACGGAGAGGCGACCCTTCCAGACGTCAGGGGCCGAGCAGCGACTCCGGACCGTCCGGAATTCAGCGACCGAGTGGCGGCCCAGGACGAAGTGCGGGGCCAAGAGATGCCCCTGGGCCATCTGGTGTCAGGTCGCGCATCGTGCCACTAATATTATCCCCGTAATATCAGTCACGGCATGTGACACAGGGGCGGCGCCACAGCCTTTGTCAGGGGGGGGGGGGGGGGCAAGTCAAAATGTAGGGGCCTCCATTTGAGAAGTGGCCTTTGATCTCCATGGGGTTCCTCTCCCCTCCCCTCTGGCCTCCAGAGGGCCGCTTCTGGGCTGCAGGGGCACCTCTGACCTCCATAGGACCCCTTCTGGCCTACAGGGGCCCCCTGACCTTTGACCTCCAGAGGGTTTCTGGCTTTCAGAGGGCTCCTATGGCCTTCAGTGACCTTTTTGACCTCCAAAGGACCCCTCTGGCCTCCAGGTGCCTACCTCTGACATCCATAGGTCCCCTCTGACCTCCCCTCTGGCTTCCAGATGGCCTCCTCTGGCTTTCAAATGCCCCCTCTGACCTCCATAGGACCTCCTCTGGCTTCCAGGGGCCCCTGTGACCTCCTCGATGGGGCCTCTTCTTTGAAGCACGATGGGGCCTCCTTAACCCGCGACTTACTGGGGGGGGGGGGGGCTCCCGTTATTTTGAAATAACTCCTAAACCAACAATAGTATCGTCACCAAACTTGCATCAATTCTACACATGTTGGCCAAAGTAAAAAGATAAGGTTATGATAGGTCAACCGGGAATAACGTCAGAGTGACGTCATGTTCTTCGGTTTTTGCTGCAAAATAATTGTTTGCGGAAAACGCTGTCAAAGGTGCAATGTTTTATATAAATTAAATTGTCTTAAATCAAATGACTGACAATAGACCGGGCTATCAGACTGTAGTCTCGGGTTTTTGATTTTTTATTCAAAATTTTGAGAAATCCAAATACATTTTGTTTTGTGCTTACAAAATGTTCACAAAAACAACAGAAATATCCTAAAGCCGGAATATATGTGATCAATACGTGTTCGGTGAATATGTGTACCACATTTGAAGTCAATATCTTAAAAAATGACTGACTTATGAGCTTTAAATGATAAAAATCGACCACCTCTCACATCATTACTATGCATAAAAATGCATTTCCGTTTTTGCTTTTTACTTCTATTTATATGGAACAAACAATGGTTTAAGGTCATTTTTCGCGTTCTAGACGAAAAACAAACCCATAAACATGTGTTACAACGCCTAATGACCGTAATCTGCAGTTTGACCACGTGACCTCGGATGACTTTCACCTGACCCAAGGTCATAAACAGCTTAGAATGGTACTTAGAGGTGTCAGACACACAAATCATACCGATTTATCGACTGCTTAAGCATTTAATATCGCAATTTTGCGCGACAATTCCATCCATCGAGACCTTTTGACACGGTCAAACATTTTGTACTTGACCTGACCTGTGCCAGCATCGGTGACACCGAGGTCAAAAATATTTTGTTTCCCTCGATAAATTTCCCAGGGCTATCGCATGCCGTTTGAATTTTTACAATCGGTCCTGTAGTTCCCGAGATCCGAGGGGGGAGGGGATAGCCCCCCCCCGTAAGTTGCGTTATGGTATATTCCCCAGTTAATCGCGGGTTAAATGACAGGGGAGCAAAAGGATATGTTCCCCCCTGTCCGACGACAGGGGGTGGGCGACTGCCCCTCCTGCCCCCCCCCCCCCCCCCGGTAGCGCCACCGCTGGGTATGTGCGCCACCTAACCTCCGCAGTTGCGGCGCTCTAAAGGAGAACTCGCATCTCAGTCACGGTCGTCGTCACACAGGCACCGCCAGCTAGAATGCCGCCATGCCGTCGGCAACATGTCTATTGTCCAATGTCCATCCCTCGCTCTAACGCCCGCTCCAACGTCCAACAATCGATCATAACTGGAAGCCAGGGATCGACCATTAATATTGCCATCCCCGTAAGATTAAGATCGGATTCCTGAGGTGGATAGGAGATAGGAAACTGAATGGGTTGAAAGGGTATGCCACATCACTCAGCCATGGAATGGTACTAAACGTTTAAATTTACTTGAAAGCCGGATACGGAAACGGGATACAGGATACGGGACACAGGATACAGGATGCGGGAACCAGGATACAGGATACAGGATACGGGATACGGGATACGGGATATGGGAACGGGATACGGGATACGGGATACAGGATACAGGATACAGGATACGGGATACAGGATACGGGATACAGGATACAGGATACAGGATGCGGGAACGGGATACAGGATACGGGATACTGGAAAGTGACGAAATGCTGGCCACCGGAACGACAACACACGCACAGGCACACACATACACACACACACACATACACACGCACACACACACGCACATACACTCACACACACACGCGCGCGCACATGCACACGCGCACATACACACACACACACACACACACACACACACACACACACACACACACACACACACACACACACACACACACACACACACACACACACACACACACACACACACACACACACACACACACACACACACACACACACACACACACACACACACACACACACACACACACACACACACACACACACACACACACACACACACACACACACACACACACACACACACACACACACACACACACACACACACACACACACACACACACACACACACACACACACACACACACACACACACACACACACACACACACACACACACACACACACACACACACATACGCTCGCACGCACGCACGCACGCACGCGCATACACACACACAGACACACACACACACACACAAACACACACACACGCACACACGCGCGCGCACACACACACACACACACGCACACACTCGCACACACACGCACACATACACACGCGCACACACACACACACACACGCACACACTCGCACACACACACACACACACACACACACACACACACACACACACACACACACACACACACACACACACACACACACACACACACACACACACACACACACACACACACACACACACACACACACACACACACACACACACACACACACACACACACACACACACACACACACACACACACACACACACACACACACACACACACACACACACACACACACACACACACACACACACACACACACACACACACACACACACACACACACACACACACACACACACACACACACACACACACACACACACACACACACACACACACACACACACACACACACACACACACACACACACACACACACACACACACACACACACACACACACACACACACACACACACACACACACACACACACACACACACACACACACACACACACACACACACACACACACACACACACACACACACACACACACACACACACACACACACACACACACACACACACACACACACACACACACACACACACACACACACACACACACACACACACACACACACACACACACACACACACACACACACACACACACACACACACACACACACACACACACACATACACACACACACACACACACACACACACACACACACACACACACACACACACACACACACACACACGCACGCAGACACGCGCGCACACGCACGCACACACACGTACACACACATACGCATACACACGCACTCACACGCGCGCACACGCACACGCGCGCACACGCACACGCATACGCACACGCACACGCACACGATACACAGACACGGGCAAACGGACACAGGCCTCAGGCACACGAATGGGTCCGTCGGTCGAGTAGTGCCGTCGTTTGCGGTGCGGTGTGCTGTGAGATCCGACCGCCGTCGCCGCTGCGGCTCCCTCCGTTCGCCGCCGCCGCTGCTGCTGCCGTCGTTCGCCGTTGCCGCCGCCGCCGTCGCCGTGGCCGCCGCTGCTGATCGCTTGGTCACCTTTCTACTGCTCAGTGTTGTGATTGCTCGTCCATTATACACGATATCGGCAATGAGGGCGCAGTTTGCTTGCCTTTTTCGCATACATATGTTGTTTAGTAAGTATGTTGTTTAGTGGGTATTTTGTTAGTTTTAGTTTTGTTTTTATGTTTTTTGATACTTTTTGTTAGTTTCGTCTTCATGATTCGTGTTCGATGATTTGCTTTGATAGAACGTGTCTGGCAAGATCTGTTAGAGGGTGTCTACGAGCTCTGTTATGTAATCTGTTGCATGTAATTATGTCGCAATAAAAGTATTTATTATCTGGAGAGAGAAAAAATATGCAAAGGGCCTCTGCCGGCATTTAGAGGGCCCTGTCGACCTGTAGTGGGCCCTCTTCCAGTCTTTAGGGCCCTGTCGATCTGCAGAGTGTCCCAGCCAATATGTAGAGGGCCCTTTGCTGGCCTTTAGAGGGCCCTGTCGATCTGCATTTGGCCATCTTCCGGCCTTTAGAGGCCTTGGCGATCTGTAGAGGGCCCTTTGCTGCCCTTTAGAGGGTCCTGTGGTGGTAGAGGTGGTCTGCCGGTCGAGCGCCGGTGAGGCTCTCGAAGGTAGACCAGTCAAAATTCTCATTGTTTTTCAGTGTATGCTAGTAACGTCTGAGAGGAGTACACGGCTTTGACATTGTAGGCTTTGGATTTGACTCGAACTCGGGCTGACACTACCAGGGAAGGTCAGAAGCCCAGCACCCTTCTGGTTAGTGACGGCGCTCCTCCGGCTAGTGACGGCGCTCCTCCGGCCAATGACGGAGCCCTTCTGGCCAGTGACGGTGCCTGACGGCGCCCCTCCGACTAATGACATGACCCCTCTGGCTAGTGACGCGGCCCCTTCTGCTAGTGGCGGCACCCCTCTGGCCAGTGACGGCGCCCCTCCGGCTAGTGACGGCGCCCCTCCGGCCAAATGAGGGCGTCCCTCGTTCCAGTGGGCGCCCTTCCGGCCAGTAACGGCACTCTTGCGGCCAGTGATGACGCCCCTCCGACTGGTGACGGCGCCCCTCTGGCCAGTAACGGCACTCCTCCGGACAGTGACGGCACTCTTGCGGCCAGTGACGGCACCCCTCTTGCCAATGACGGCGCCCCTTTGGCAAGTAACGGCGCCCCTCTGGCCAGTGACGGCCGGAGGTGCTGCCCTCTCAGACCTCAACAATCGCCCTCAGACCAGCCTGGGGTGCGCTCAGGCCTGGCAAGGGTTCTGTCAGGCCTAACAATATCTGAATGGGCCGTAAACCATCTAAGGGCTCCTCATGCCGAACGTGCGCCCTTAAGGACGACAGTGGGCCCGCTCAAGCCCACCAAGTTCTCCTTCAGGCCGATCGAGGCCCTCTCAAGCCGAACGAGGACCGCTCAGGTTGACTGTGGGCCCATCAGGCCGACCGAGTTCCCCTTCGGGGCGCCGGAGGATCCCCTCAACCCGACCAAGGGCCCACTTAGGCCGACAGAGGGCCCCTCAGAATGATAGAAGGTCCCTTCAATCCCACCTAGGTCCCTCCAAGCTGACCAAGGGCCACCTCAAGTCGACCTAGGGCCTAGCATGCGGACTGATGGCCCTCGAGCTGACTGAGGGTTTCTAAGGCCAACTGAGGGTCCCTCAAGTCGACTGAAGGCCCCTCATGCCAACCAGATGCCCCTCAGTCTGAACGTAAGGGCCCACAGGCTGACATAGGGCCTCTTCAGGCTGCAAATAGGGCTCCCTCAAGCGGTCCTAGGGCCTTTCAGACCGAGTGATGCCCCTGAAGCCGACTGAGAGTTCCTACGGGAGAATGAGGGTCCCTGAAGCCGACTGATGGCCCTCAAACTAAACACGAGTCCCTCCCTTAGGCTGACAGAAGGCCCTTCTGGCTGTCAAAGGACCCTCCAGGCTAACCAAGGCCACCTTTAGCCGAACAAGGACCCCTCAGGCCGACTGAGCTCCATTTCAGAGTGACCGAGGACCTCCTGAAGCCGAGCGTGGACTTTTTGACCCCTTCGAGACTCAAAAGGGGGGGGGGATGGCCCCATGCCCCCTCTGGATCCGCCACTGCCCCCTCCCCCTCCCAGTGGCGACGCCCCTGCTCCTGATCAATGGCTTGGTACCCTACTGAACAACCGACTCTTCAACCTCCACCCCGATCGCAAATTCTGGCTGGAACCTCCCCTGATAGCGATTTTTTTGTTTATAATGCAAGCATCTACCGGTAGGGGAAAATCTGTGCAACTTTTGGGCCACGCGAAGTTTTCTAGTATAATTACACGGATTGCGTGAATCCTGTTTATCCCGACATGCGAGATGTCAGGCTAAATTTGTCAGCCTAAATTTTGATCGCGGTCGTGTATTCATGTCAGCCTATCCCGGAAAAATCACTATGATTGGAGTATGCCTGGGGTTCCACCGGACAGATAGCAGAGCTAGCAACATCCGGTGGTATTCCGAGGCTGACTATATTAAGGTGTTAGTGGGACCAAAAATATGCATAATTTGCACAACTATTTACATATCCTATGATGGTGAAGAAAATGTATACCAAATAAGGATGCAGAATGTAAGATAAACAATGGAGTAGAAAAGAGGAGGAGAATTAAATCAGGATAGCTCAAGCTGGGGGGCAGCACAACAGGTTTGATACTATTTTGCACAGGTCACAACTTTCGAAACAAATTCCGAACTGGATGTCCTCCGCCCCGCCGCCTCGCGTTAAAGGGACTATCCCACCTTAGCATTATATTTGAGTTGAGATAGCCATTTTGATGGCTTGGCATTGAAATTAAGTATGGTAGCAGTTAAAACAACCACAATGATCTAATCAAAAGATATTCGAGTTTGATTTTGACATCTGTAAAAAATAAGGCCGATGTGTATTTGAATCGGTTCTCTAAACCGACAGCGTCGTCTCTTTACCCAACTGGTAATGACAGTCGACTTGTTTTAAGGTCAGCCTTGGAATATTTTCGTCTTTCATTTCTCGATCCCCGGGTGGTTCGCAATCTAAGCCAATCTAGACATCGGGTGGTTCGCTTTTTCTGCGCAATAGATGTCGACACAAAAATATGCCATACATTTGGCAGCACAAAGGATTTCCCTGCTATTAAACAAAATCATATGACGTCACCAACCCAACTTTCCGCTTAAAACTAAAAGTTGAATATCTTCCAAGATAATCATTTTTTTTCGGAAAAGGTTCACGAACATGTTCAGTTGACCTCGCCTGACATGTAGACATACAATTACGTGTGATTCGACAACTTTCACAAAGGTGGGACAGTCCCTTCAATACGCACTTTCCCTCGCGTATAGCGAATATGGCATTAGTTTGAACGGTAGATGGATATCCGTCGAAAAATGGTCATGTTTCTCTTTTCTCCTTCATGGTCATCAACACTTCATGACAATTATGACGTCATGCATATGGTAGCTTGGATAAGGAAACTATTGCACACAATAACGACGGACTTTAAGCATATATACGTAGGCTGCTTGTAGCGTAAACAATCGTTGTGAGGACCCGAAACAAGTTTCGGGCGCCCGAAACTTCTTCTTCTAAAAGGTGCCCACTAGTCGGTGTCGAAATTACTTAGCGTAGCGATAGCGATTACTTAGCGTAGCTTAGCGTAGCGTATTTCACCACAACCCGTTTTTCGGTCTGCTCTACAAATCTGCTATCTCAGTTCAAACCCCTATGTTGAAGGTGAACTATTGCCTTGAAATGCACACCGGGTCCGCTCGATGTCTGCACGGCAGCCGGGGTCGCAGTTTGTCGCATCAACACGCCCACCGATTGATCATATTACGCCAACCAGAATGGGATAACGCGCCGCATTGCCATCTTCATCCAATCATGGCAAAAGTCACTAATTATAGCTCTAGCCACCAAGATTGCAGAAGGAAAGAAGTTATTTTAACGCGCATCAGAATCGGACACGCAAAAATCACACATTGCTATATATTCGACCAGCTTCCGCCTCCTAATTGTCAGCACTGCCCAGGATACCCGCGATATACAATACAACATTTTGTCATCAACTGCCCTGTCAGTTGATGCGTACAACGTCACAACGTCAAACGCCAGCGACTCATCAACTTCACACCGCACGACAATATCGAACTCAATCTCCAGACGCTCTTGGGTGATGAATACCCAGAGCTGACTCGTCTGCTTTTTTAATTTCTTCGTAACACACAATTAGATAAATCGATATAACTCGGTTTTTTCCTGCACAATTTGGCAAAAACGTGCAGGCTTTACCATTGGCTAGGCTCCGGATTCGGGCTTCGATCGGGGGGGGGGGGGGGGGGGGCATTGCAGCGGTGCCCGGTTGCCGGGTACTGCGGCGCTGCACGGCCTCATTGCTGAAGGCAGCTCACCGAGTCGTCACTGACCACCGGAATAGTCAGTATCACCTAAGTTACCGAATAGGGGCGAGTTCTCCTGTCCACCGCCATGGCGGAGCCCATGCTCATAGCATCACTACTGATATACCTAATCATTGCGGAATAGCTACTATAATATAGTTATAATAATAAAGTTATATATAATATATTATAATGTAATATATTATGATATAATATATTATAATATAATATAATATAATACATATAATATCATATAATATATTAAATATAAATAATATAATATAAAATATAATCATATAGTTATATAGTCTGTTCCACGTATCCTCTACGGTCTTTTAAAGATGTCTGAGCTAATAAGCACGATATTTATTGAAGCTTTACGAAAACATCCGAAAAGCATCTGAGCAAGGCAACCGAGACCGCAAATACTGCGTACGATATTTGTAAGCAATAGTTCATAGAAACTCACGCTTAACCTGACTGGGGTCTCAGCAGAACGCCATTGACAGGGGGAGGGCGTTAAACGCCCCCCCCCCCGTTGGTTATCTTCCGAACCAATGATTGCAGCGAGACGCGCAAGGCGGCAATCGAAAGCTCTCAATGAGGTAAATATAAAGCATACTCCAAAATGTCAAAGTGAGGTCAAATGTCAGGTCACAGTCAGGTCAAATGTCAAACACGATGTATTTGAGTGTATGGGCCATACTTTCCATCCAAAGCCTTCAATTACGACCATGATCCCCCAAAGTGCTGCCAAAGGTATGATATACATCCCCATGAGCTAAAGTGAGATTGTTGGCCAAGGCCAGGGTCAGGGTCAGGCCACTAAAGGTCACTAACATATGAGTCTGCACACCCCATGAAAACAACATCAGGGATCCTTACTTCACAAACAAAACGAGCCATTAGAGTATCATCATCACTAGATGCCACTGACCGGAGTCTTCACAAAATCTAACATCTTTTCCTAGAGAATAGCTACCCGGAATATGTGATAGATAGAACATTCAGAACTAATCTCAAACCAACCCGAGACAATCGTAAAAAGAAAGCTGTAAACCCGGGACAAGTGACATACATGAAGCTGCCATATGTTAATGAGACAATATGTCACCGTGTGAATGGGATCAACAAAGGATCCAAACTGAACATTAGACGGAGTAGCCTGGCAGAGCGGACCCACCCTAAAAAATAAACTCGTCGGATCAGCTCTAAAGCCCCCTCCATGTAGAGCAAAATCGCCCTGTCATTTATGCCCTAACGACCTATCTGGAAAATGCCACACAAAAAACTTCTTGTATACAATTTATTATAAAAGGTGTCACTTTATACAGAGGTGTCACAATGATAACAAGCCATAGGTACTTCTACATAGGGGACACATCTCGACCAATCGGATAAAGGTTCAGCGAACACCTGTCCGACGCAAGATTGCGAAAACTAGACACATGACTTGGTGAGCACGTTTTAGACAACTACACCGGACTTAGCCACAAATAAATCAATAGCAGCTTTCATCTTGAGATCATGAGCACGAATCGTAATGTAGCCGACAATAAGATAGATGAATCAATAAAGATCCTGGAAAACAACCCTAACCTGAACACTTATACGAAATCATGGTCCATTATTTAACCCGCGAGTTACTGGGGTACTTTTCATAACGCAACTTACTAGGAGGGGGGGGGGGGCTGTTTTTGCCCCCCCCTCGGATCTCCGGAACTACTGGACATATTTTAAAAATTGAAACGGCATTCGATAGACTTGGAAAATGTATTTGGGAAACCGAATATTGTTGACCTCGGGGTCACCGATGACGTCACAGGTCACGGCAAAAACAAGATGTTTACCGTGTCATGTGGTCTCGATGGATGGAATTGTCGCGCAAAATTGGATATTAAACGCATAAGCAGTCGATAAATCGGTATGATTCGTGTGTCTGACACTGGCTTTGTGACTTCAGCTCTTACTCCCCCCACCCTGCCCCGCTGGACATAAACACTGTCATACGTGTGAACATGGACTGAAAGGAGTTGTCACTACACGCATGGCGATTTACAAAATCACTTGTCTGGCGTGTAGAAGTATAGGGATACAAGCCACCTATATAGGGCAGTCTAGACGTCCTATTAGGGTCCGATTTAATGAGCATCTGGGTGACGCTCGTCTTCGGAAACCTGGCACCGGTTTGGGGGACCACACCCTAGAACAGCATATGAATATGGACAATACAGAAATAAATAGCAACTTTTACATAGAAATACTCACCACTAAAGAACATGAAGCCGACCCGCGCATAGCTGAATCTGTTTATATTAGAGAAAGCGACCCTACTATGAACGCCAAATCCAGGTCTTGGTGCCTTACTAAACATGTGATTTAGCTTCCCGTTTTTTTTTCTCGACTTTTAGGTAGCTTTAATGGTTTACGGCTCAATTGAGTCGGTATAAATATTGTAACCACAAATCCTGTTAGCTACATTCAACATGACTCGTATACGTTACGGTGAAAGATTGCTATCTATCGGTTGTCTTACAGTGGTGTGCCTTTGTACGAGAGATGACTTGGCAGTGTATGAGTTCGCAGAGTAAACGTGTATGACAGCGTGTCAGTATAGTAATGCATCGACAGTGTTTTAGTACGTAAGCGATTCAATGTTCCCACTAGATGACGTGTTGAAGTGTTTGACTCGTGACAGTGTTCTTGGTTTCTGACGCTAAAAGCGGTGATGTTTTCATCATTCACTGATGTTGATTTGTTAATCGAAACGCGTTAGAATTGTTCGGCTTTTCTTGTGATTAAAATAATATATTATTAGCACAATTGATCATTTTGAACAACTTTTTTACAATGAGCAAGTTGCTAAACGTTCTCCAACTTTTATCGAACTATCAAGGATATTATTTTGGTTTCCAGTATATCACGACCACACTGGATCGCACATGTCCCAAAGAACAGCGCAGATCTGTACTTTTTGAGCCAATAACTTGTGAACAAAACCTGACGGCAATATATTGTATATAGTTTATCAGAACTCATTCAGAAACACTTCCCAAAAATAGATATTTCATTTATTTTCCTTGATTAATTATCAAAAGTTTTGTATTTAATGTCGATCTCCTTGTATTATTATAAGGTATTAATAATTGTATGGATGGCTTGGATTACTTTATCAATATATCATTACAATTTACAGGTACGACAGATTTCATCTCCTCAGGTATTTGCACAGCACCTTTTGTGACGTATGAGAGCTGTGGTAAAAGTTGCTATCGAAGATCTATTGGTGACTGCAGGTATCATTAAACATATTGGGCAAGAAGATTGAAATTATATTGAGATTAATTGGTCTAAAAAATTGATGTATTCACTGGAACCACATTTGAACACCACCGCTCCCGAGCCGAGACAACCGCTGTGACCCGGCACCGCCGGGACGTTGCCTCGGGCCAGCTGACGCAACTCGCTTTCGAGATGCAAACATAAGACTTTAGAGATGCAACACACCCGCCTAACCCGCACACATAACTTGACACACACACACGCATATATAACACTTTTCCCCCTTTTCACATACGTTTTTTTATCAGTCTCTCTGACCGTCGCAGCACAGTTCCTCCACTCTCACTCCGCAGCTGCACATTGTCCGAATCTACATCTCGCGGCACCGAGTCCTCAGTTGAGCCCCGGTGTTGCCCATTCCGCGACACTGGCCCCTCCCTTCTGCGGCGCTGCAGCACAGCCCCCGGAACCGCCCCCACAGCCAGCGGCGGCGACACCGGCCCACCGACGGCTATTGGACTCCGTACGTTTGTCAGAGGCTCACTCTGTCCCGTGTCCTCCCCAGCCGGCTCGAACTCCGGGACTGTCGCCGGAACAGGCCGGCCCGGCACCGGATGGCGGGGACGATCCCCCGTCTGGTCCACCAGCAGATGGTCCAGGTGAGCGCGTCGGGTCCTGCCGTTGACGCAGACCTCGTAGACCAGCGGACCGACCCGAGCCGTAACCGTGGCTCTGCGCCACTTCAGCGATGAGCCGGGCCTTAGGTCTCGCAGCAGAACAGAATCACCTGTAACAAACTCCCGTGAATACAAAAATCCTTCGGCTCCCCTCATTCTTTGAGACACGGATGGCCTCAGAAGAGACAGCTTGGTACGGGGAATTTTTCCCAGCATCAGTTCTGCAGGCGCCCTTCCTGTGGAAGAGCATGGCGTCACACTGTATCGCGCCAAGAACTGGCACACCGCCAACCCTCTGTTTCCGCCGACTAACGATTGCTTCTTCAGAAACGATTTAAAGGTTCTCACCTTGGACTCGGCCTGGCCGTTGGATGCCGGATGATAGGGCGGTGCGGTGCGGTGGAAGATGCCTCTGGAGAGCAAGTAGCGCTTGAATTCCTCAGATGTGAAAGGCGGACCATTGTCAGACACGAGGGTCACGGGGAATCCATGCGTGGCGAATATTTTGGTCAAGGCTTCTATCGTTTTTGCAGCAGTGATTCCATGCATTTCCTCTATTTCAGGCCATTTTGAAAACGCATCCACCATAACAAGGTAGCATCTGCCCTGGTGCGACGCAAAGTCGATGTGGACTCTCTCCCACGGTCCTGAGGGATAGAACCAGGGATGCACCGGGGCGGCGGCAGGCATCTGAGCGTTGACTCGACACTGACCGCACTGTTTGCACATTCGTTCGATATCCATATCCAAATGAGGCCACCACACAACACCTCGTGCTAACGACTTCATTTTGCATACGCCCATATGCCCTACATGCAACTCATCTAACAGCTGACGTCGGAATTTGCTGGGTATAACAACCTTCTCACCCACTTGAAGACATCCGTCTACTATCGTTAAACTGTCCCTACATCTGATGTACGGTTGAAACTTTGCATCTTCTGCCTTCTTAGGCCAGGCACCTGACCTGACCCAGCCCAGAACCGGGCTGAAGACCGGATCTCTTGCCGTCTCCCTGGCGACTTGTTCCGCCGTGACCGGCAGGATGTCGTCCTCGATGGCCACGCAGATCTGCTCTCCCTCCTCCATCGCGCTGCAGACCTTCCAATCGTCCGCCTCCGACCCCGCCCGGCTCGGAAGACGACTGAGGACATCTGCCGGCACATTCTGTAAACCGGACACAAACTCGATTTGATAATCATACATGCTGAGCAGGAGGGCCCACCGTTGGAGCAGCGCCGCAGCCACACTTGACGTCTCAGCCGACGGACTGAAAATGCGACAGAGCGGACGATGTTGACTGACAAGTGTGAAATGACTGCCACAGATATTGGATATAGTGTTCGGTGTGAAGCGCTTACTGATGGAAGCGCTTCACACCGAACACTATAGCCAGCCCTTCTTTCTCTATCTGGGCATACTTCTGCTCCGCTTCTGTGAGCGTACGGGACGCGTAGCCACCGGCCGCTCCACGCCACCTGGGAACTGATGCACAATGCACGCTCCCACACCCTGTGATGAGGCGTCACAGTACATTTTCAGCGGCCTGTCAACATCGTAATGAGCAAGTGCACTGACACTGGACAAACTGGCCTTCGCTTGATCAAAACTACTTTGACATTCCATCGTCCTCCGCCACATATTTGGAGACACTTTGAGTCTAAAAGGAAGCCTAGTTGGCCTTTAGTAACCCCAGTGGTGTGTTCATGGTCAACACGGCCTGACTCTGGAGCTAACGGCAACCGTTTGTAGGCGTTGGCTAGATCGAGTTTTGAGAACGACTCTCCGTGAGCCAGTGTGCTAAATATTTCCTCAGCAGTGGGCAAACGATACGCCGGATCTTTTACACTCTGATTTACCGTGACTTTGTAGTTAGCACAGATTCCCACGCTACCTCCCGATTTGCGAACAAGAACTATCGGTGCGGCCCAGCCACTTTTCTCCACTGGTATGAGCTCACCTTCCTGGATCTGGCGCTCGAGCTCCTGGTTCACCTGGTCCCGAAGGGCAAACGGAACCGACCGGCTCTTGAGGAACCTCGGCTGCGCTCCGGGCTCCAATTCCACCTGCGCCGTCATATCTCGAACCTCTCCCAGTCCTTCTGAAAACAGCTCCTGGTACTTGCTCTGTAATGCGGACAGCGATACTTCATGTACATCATGCGCTTTTCCCTTCTCGGCCTGACCATAGAATATTTCATTCCAATCAAAACGAACCTTGGACATCCAATCTCTACCCAGCAGTGGATAACGACTCTTCACATCCACAACCAAAGCGCTATCTTCAATCACTTGCCCCTTATACCCCACTGTGACAGGCATCTCGCCAAGTATCTTAAGTGGAGTTCCGTCGTACTGACTGAGTCTTTTATCTGTTGGACATAGCTGAGAGTCACGGAACAACTTCTCAAAAACATGCTGTGGGAAAGTAGTGATTTCAGCCCCGGTATCTAGTTCCATTGTTACCGGCTTCCCATTGACATGAACAGAGGTGAACAGCTTACCTCCTCGGATCTTGTGCGTGTGCAGGACTTCATAGTCCTCAGTACCTGACGAATCAAACGGCGGCTGCTGCTGCCACTGCTGTCGCTGCTGTCGCTGCTGCTGTTGCTGCTGATTCTCCCTAGGCTGCTGCTGCTGCTCCACTGCATGACTGCTCGATCTGTCCTCCTGCTGATCTATGAACTCCCGTTCTACGATCAGTACGTTTGACCTGCTACCAGTTCCTATTTTCTCCTCCATTTGGCATTTTCTGACACATCACAGCTAAATGCCCTCTCCTGTGACACTTATTGCACACAGTTTTTACATGCCAACATGTTTCTGCATCATGTCCCACTCGACCACATCTGAAACAGCTCGACTTCTGACCACTCACTCTGTCCCTCCTGACTTCATGCAAATATGCAGCAGCGAACACACCGGCCTCCTTAGACACAGCCTCGAAAGCAGAAAGTCAATGATGGCATGCATAGCAATTCCTTCTGGCAGCGACTATCCCGCAGGCCCCATACTAGCTAATCTCTGAGAGCCTTGTTCAAATAATCTCCGAAATTAACCCCGTTTACATAGCAGTTTGAAAACAGTGGAACATTGTCTACTAATAGTGGAGCATGAAGGTTTCTTTCACCATCACATGATCACGATTACGGCGCCAGTGCGTCAATTTGCCGCCTGCTGTTGTGTATCACATTGGTCGTATAGTTGTTGCAGCCCAGGTATTGCCTTTGTTGGTGTTGTTTCCGTGGTAGTATACAGAATTCACGGCAGGTGCTGGTCGCGAAAATAAGTGCCCGCTAACTTGGCTAAAATAAGCTCCTACCACGTTTCGAGCTGCATGACTTACGGTACGGTGCACGACACAGCGGGTCATTTTTAGGCACCGCAAGCACTTCCTAGATGCCCGAGGCATGTACTATGCGGCATGCGAACATATGTACGACAAAATACTAATGACAGCGCCGGTATATTGGTGGAATATTGTGTTATTGGTGGTGTTGTTGTATGGTACCGGTATGATACTTTCTGAAGATCTTGCAGCTCTAGTTCTTATTCGCAAAAAAGCGGTAACTGCCGGCGGTAAAAAGTAAATCGGTTGCGCATATGGAAGCGTAGCAGTCTTTGCAAAAGCTGCTACGCTACCAAATGAAGGTCACAATGTCGGAAGAAAAAATACTCCGCTCTGGATGTTTGGGCTGTTAACAGTACTTATAAAGCACGATTTCGAATGAAAAGGAACCAAGATCACTCTTACACCATGTTTGAGCAAATTGGATCAAATCTCAGTTTGGTGCAGTGGTGATATCTACTCAAACGAGCTTAATGGAAGATGTTCCACAATTAGTGGACAATGTTCCACTATTTTGAAATTGCTATGTAAACGGGGTTTTCCAGCGATCTTTTTCAGATCGGCTAAATATTCAGCGATCGTTTCACCTTCCCTCTGAGTGCACTGGAAAAACTTGTACCGCTCTGCGATTTCTACCAGCTGAGGCTGATAATGTTCCCGAAGCTTTACTTTAATCAGCTCGAATGCTGCCTCTTCCAACGTGGCAGGGCTTATCAAATCCTTGATTTTCCCAAACGCTGTCTGTCCCACAGCTGTCAAAAACAGAGATTTTTGGTCTCAACTCGGATATCATTTGCTGAACAATATAACTGAAAACGTTGCAAGTAATTATCCAAGCTTTCCTCAGCCGGCTCAAAAGTTGTTAACTTGCCGTGTGCCATTTTCTAGCAGATCAACTTGTTTGGTACTTCCCTTTAAGTTGCACTGTCTTGCTGCTTTCTCCAGCGATGTCCGCGAAGTTCATCTCATCCTCGTGGCCAATGATGTATTCACTGGAACCACACTTGAACACCACCGCTCTTCCGAGCCGAGACAACCGCTGCGACCCGGCACCGCCGGGACATAAAGACATAAAGACATAAAATAAAAGTGCAACAAAGAGCCTCTTGGGCCCATCCGAGGTTGCACCCCCCCCCCCCTCCACCAGTTTCGCCCCTTCAAATCACCTTACTCTACCTGCATAAAAGGAGGCTAATCCCACGAGTATTTATGAACTAATCCCTTCTCTGTAAAGTATTTATCTAATCTAATTTTGAAGGAAGCAAGTGTCACTGCATCAGCGACATCCCCTGGTAGCATATTCCAATGTCCTACAACCCTTCTACTGAAAAATGACTGTCGTAGCCTAGTCCTACTTTGTTTCATGAGTTTATGCTGATGACCTCTACCTCGATTTTCCCTATTGAACTCAAACATTCCCTTTACATATCCAGAATGCTGACCATTTACAAATTTGAAGACTTCAATTAGATCTCCTCTTAGCCTTCTATATCTAAGTGAAAACATACCCAATTTCTTTAATCTATCTTCATAAGGTAAACTACCAAGACAGTTAACCATTTTTGTTGCCCTTTTTTAACTCTTTCTAACAACCAGCAATCTTTCTCATATGTTGGAGACCAGGCTTGTACACAATACTCCAAATGTGGTCTAACGTATGCACAATACAGTTTTGTTATTACCTTTTCACTCTTGTAGGAAACATTTCTGTTAATGGCCCCTAGCATTCTAAGTGCCTTTTTCCTAGCTTCTACAACCTGGTCTGACGCTGATAGTCTATTGTTTACCACGACACCTAAATGTCTTTCCTTTTCAATCTGCTCCATTTTCTGCCCACCCATTTCATACCTATGTTTACTGCTAACCCGTCCAGCGTGCATAATCTTACATTTACTCAAATTTAATTTCATCTGCCATGCTTGAGACCACTCAACTAGCTTGTCCAGATCTGATTGAAAAACATCCTGTCATGTTTTCCTCTAATAATCCTGACAACTTTTAGATCGTCTGCAAATTTCAAGAATTTGCTGTCTATACTGTTCTCAATTGCATTCACAAATATTATAAAAAGCAATGGGCCCAGGACTGAGCCCTGTGGAACCCCACTGAGAACCTCCTTCCATTGTGATTGGCACCCATTCCAAATAACCCTTTGCTGGCGTCCTGAAAGCCACGTTTCTATCCAATCCAGAATCTTGCCCCTGATCCCATGCATTTTAAGTTGCAACCCCAGTCTTGTATGGGGGACTTTGTCAAATGCTTTACTGAAATCAAGAAAAGCTACATCTGTTTACCCTGATCAAAGCTATCTGTTGCAACATCCAAAAACTCCAGAAGATTAGTTAAACAAGAACGGCCCTTCCTAAAGCCATGCTGTGTATCCTTGAGGAGTTCATTTTGCTCCAAGAATTCAACAATCTTATCTTTGATGATTGATTCAAGCACCTTGCAGACTAATGAGGTCAGACTAACTGGTCTATAGTTTTCCTCTTTACTTCTATCTCCCTTTTTATGAATAGGAACAGCATTTGCTCTTTTCTAATCAAGTGGAATTTTACTATCTGCGAGTGATTTAGAAAATATTATGGCTAATGGAACCGACAACTCCCTTTCAGATTCTCTTAAAAGTCTAGCATGGATTTCATCAGGTCCTTCTGCCTTGTTAGGCCTTACTTTCTTTAGATATTCTAGAACAAGTTCACTACTTATGCCACCTAGCTCTCCTATAGTCTCCTCTGTCTCTGGCTCAGGCTGAAGTGCTGCAATACTACTCTGGTCCTCGATAGTAAAGACAGATTGAAACTGATCATTAAGCACTTCAACCATTTCACTGTCCTTGCTCACTAACGCATCATCTACCTTAAATGGACCTATATTTTTGGAAACTGTACTGAACTTATAAAAACTGAAGAACTTCTTACTATCTGAATTACAATGTCTAGCTAAATCAAGTTCCTTTGCCCTTTTAGCTGCTCTGACCTTTTTCTTAACTGAATTTCTTGCATTATGGTAGGCCTTCTGATTTATATCTAGTGAAGATCCCTTCAAAATGCAAAATGCACTTCTTTTAGCTTGTATAGCACTCCTTACTTCTGGGGTAAGCCAAACTGGGTTGCCCTTGGTTCTGTTACGTTTGTGCCTGAGGGGTATATGCCGATTCTGAATTTGGCTTAATCTAGCTTTGAAAACATTCCAGGCCTCACATGCATCTAAACCTGCCAACTCAACGTTCCATTTTATCTGTGCGAGGTCATTTCTAATGCCATCAAAATCAGCCCGGCTGAAGTTTGGAACCATAATAAGGTTATCTTTGGGCCTCATTTCTGATGAGATATTGAATTTAACCATCTTGTGATTACTGGTTCCTAGACCTTCGCAAATACTTATGTCACTAACTAGATCACTGTTGTCTGAGAATACAAGGTCAAGAATGGAGCAATGTCTGGTTGGCTCTGTTACAAACTGATGCATGAAAAGCTCCTCTTCGAAGATTTGCCTATACAACCTACACTCATTTGTTTCCTCTGCTATACTTTCGTATCCTCTTAAGTTAAAATCTCCCATAATAAGACACTGAGCCCGAAAGTTCCTACGTATTTCCTCACAAATATCTTGGTCTGTTTCAGCTTGGGAGTTCCTTGGAAGATTCCCTGGTCTGTAAAATGCACCTATCCTCAACCTTCCTCTGTTTCCTGTACCAATTGTAATGTCAAGCCAGATTGATTCTACTTCTTTTACTTTACTAGAATCATCAACTCTAGTAGTGCAGTACAAGCTATTTACATATACAAACACTCCGCCCCCCTGCCGTGATTCTCTGCAGTATGAGAACATGTTATACCCTAAGTATGTGAATAAGTAACCTTCTGCTCATGTTATATCTTAAATAAACTTCAAAACGGTATAAAAAAATCCATTAATATATTTCGACTTGCGTCATCATCAGAATGTTCATCTCAACACCAAACAAAACAAAAACAATTCCCTGGTGCAAATGCGTGCGTCAATGCGCGAAGATCCTCACTATACAGTTATATACACGACATCCAATAAACAATCCACACAACACGACACAGTTGTACGGTGCCTACAGTGTATGAGTGATGCTCATATACACTGGCAGAAAATCGTCACTATACAGTTGTGTACATATTACATAATAAATAGTACACACGACACAGTAATCCGGTGGCTTACAGTGGAGGGGTGTAAGGAGGTGGGTGAAGGAGGGGCCACGACCATGTTTGTGTATTCAAGCAGGGCCGCTAATTTCTAATTTCAATGGATTCTGCTATGCTGCCAGCCCACTTGACAAATACTCAGGACTATTTGCAGAGGCTTAGCACCCAGTTCCCCTGCGGGCTCCCAGCGGGCTCCATAGTGTTCTCTGTAGATGTAGCTAACCTATATGGAAATATCCCCACTAGTGAGGCCATAGAAGCCATTCTTAGACTCATCAAAAAACACGTAGACAAAGTAGATACGTTTGGCTTTACCCTGCAAGATATAGAGATGCTCCTCAAGCATTGTCTCAATAATAACTACGTTCGCTTTGGTCAAAAATATTTTAAACAGACCGTAGGTGTGGCCATGGGCTCAAGGATCGCTCCACCCTTAGCTATAGTATTCATGGACGCCATAGAGTCATTGCTTATGACGTCGCCAAACTCACAATATCAACCAGTAACGTACATGCGTTATATCGATGACGTGCTGGGAATTTGGACACATGGGTCAGAAAAATTAGATGAGTATTTCAGATTTTTGAATGACTTTCACCCGGCGTTGAAATTCACGATAGAAAGAACAGACATGACAAGTAGTAGATATATACCGTTCTTAGACACTACCATAACAGTTCAGGAGGATGGTACGTATAGTACTCAGCTATACATCAAACCAATGGCAGCACCCATTATCATTCACTACACATCAGCGCACCCTATTCAATGTAAACGCTCTGTGCTATACTCGCAACTTCTACGCGCGAAACGTCTGGGGTCTGACAGACAAACACAAGAACGTGGCATGGCTACTATCGAAGCACTTTTCCGTCGCAACGGGTATCCAAATAGGCTCATCCAGAGAACTAAGCATATGTTACTGTATGATGACATAACTCACCACCCTAGGAGTACGATGAAGCAGACCAAAAACAATAGTAGCAAAAACGACACAACATACATTTCTCTGCCATATATGACACACTAGCACGACGGGTGGATGGTGCAGTAAGATCTTCGGGTTTGAAAGCACGTGTGGCTTGGTCCAGTGGTAAAACACTAGCTCAACACGTGATCAGGTCAGCCCTTGAAAGTCCTCCCTGTCCAGCCGGTGCTAAAAGATGCAACACGTGTGAAGCGGGACTGCCTGGTCGTTGTCACACCAAAAACGCCGTATACAAAATAACTTGTAACTTGTGCGATGAAAAACCTGCTGTCTATATAGGTGAGTCAAAAAGACGTGTCCGTGATCGTTTCAATGAGCATCTCAGAGACGCGAAAAATAAAACTAGCAACACCCCACTTGGAGATCACGTAACACGGATACATCCCACTAGCAGCATAACATCAAGGTCATTCAAAATTTCGATAGAGAGGGTGTGAAAGATGTTGCAGACCTAAAGATAGCAGAATCCATTGAAATTAGAAATTAGCGGCCCTGCTTGAATACACAAACATCGTCGTGGCCCCTCCTTCACCCACCTCCTTACACCCCTCCACTGTAAGCCACCGGATTACTGTGTCGTGTGTACTATTTATTATGTAATATGTACACAACTGTATAGTGACGATTTTCTGCCAGTGTAAATGAGCATCACTCATACACTGTAGGCACCGTACAACTGTGTCGTGTTGTGTGGATTGTTTATTGGATGTCGTGTATATAACTGTATAGTGAGGATCTTCGCGCATTGACGCACGCATTTGCACCAGGGAATTGTTTTTGTTTTGTTTGGTGTTGAGATGAACATTCTGATGATGACGCAAGTCGAAATATATTAATGGATTTTTTTTATACCGTTTTCAAGTTTATTTAAGATATAACATGAGCAGAAGGTTACTTATTCACATACTCATGCTCATTCATCGTGCTCAAATATGCCATAGCTCGCCTACAACAACTGGACCAAGATGTTATACCCTTGTAACTCGAAATCCTGTAGCCTATCCCTATTATACCCCTCACTAACCCATGTCTCGGTTACACAAATGATATCAGGCTTTTCAAGGGCAACAT
Organism: Chirona hameri; assembly: GCA_036785665.1. Classification (NCBI taxonomy): domain Eukaryota; kingdom Metazoa; phylum Arthropoda; class Thecostraca; order Balanomorpha; family Balanidae; genus Chirona; species Chirona hameri. The sequence goes on from JAXIVJ010010163.1 coordinate 28,768, forward strand.
AACACTCAAACTCATCAAATTTAGACCTAATACTTTGGGCATTCAGCAACACACATGTGATCTTATACTTTGAGCTGACTCTACTAATTCTGAGGGAATTATGATCTACTGTCCTATTCTGACATGAACTTCTACCAATGCTTACTTCCTGATGCCCTGGTACTAGCGTCCCCGAACCCCCCCCCCCCCCCCCCCCCCTCCTACCTAGTTTCCCTGAATGACACTTCTGTAGGCATCTCCCAAAGCCCTTGCCCCTCATCCGATAAGTGAAGCCCATCCTTCATATAGTACCTACGCCACTCATAGAACTGCTCCCATAAGTCTACATAAGTAAGCCCCATAGCTGAACATAAGTTCTGAACTGAGCTGTTCATAGACAGAGCTCTCGAGTACCACTCCTCACTGGCTCCACAGCGAGGGAGGACAGTCACAATGACTGGTTTCCTGGACTCCTTCAACCTCTGCAGCAGGCTCCGGTACTCCGCTACTATTCTCACACTCTGCCTAGTTCCTATGTCGTTCACCCCCACCTGTATTATAACCGTCTCCGGGCTACTCCTACCAAGTTCTGCCTCAATGACGGCCCATATCAGCTACTCTTGCCCCTGGTTTGACTATACATCTGTCCCTCTTCCCACATAATGTTCGCCTTAAGGGCCTTACCCTTGAGTCCCCAACCACTAAATGCTGAACCTCTTCCCTGTCACCTTCAGCTGCTGACTCTAACGCACTGAACCTATTTGATATTGTAACCTGCAGATGTTCCCTGGGGCTGTACTGCCTGACTCTACCCTGAACTTGTGTCCATCCCTCCTGATCCCCTTCCCTCGTCCTCCTCCAGATTCTGCTACCACCCTCCATTACCCAGCACCCCTCATCATCCTTACTGGCTGTGGCCCTAGCATTACTTTCCACATTTCTGAGTCTCCAGAAATGTGACCCTCCAACACACTTCCAAACCCCAGCCGGACTATCCACATTTGCCTTATCCTCCTCCCTTATGCTCCTATCAGAACTACCACTGGTCCCTGATCCTGTAGGCTCCTTTTCTGACCCCCTGACCACGATCTGCGCATACGTTCCTTGGTCAGGAGCTACACCCTCCTGCGGCTCATCTCTACACCTACACTTACTTAACTGCGCCTCAAGCTCCGCTACCCTGGCCTGGAGGGCCTCTAGCTCTGCTACCTTCGCCTGCATCCTAGTCATGCTCATTTTAATACACTAGTAACTTAGGTATACAACTTAGGTACTATGCGCTTTTCAATACTTTACTAACTTAACTTAACTTTTTTTTGTTTTTTGTTTTGTTTTGTTTTTTCTTCTTCTAAACCTTAACTAGATCTAAGTAAAGCTAGTGACACAAATCAGCTATGAGTGCAGCTAATACTAGACTAAATATCTAATCCTTAAATAAACTAAATACTAAATACACCTTAATTATCCCTAATTTTCTAAAAATATCTACTTATCCAACCCTGCAACTAATAACACAAAAAATAAGACCAAGACAATTGTGGCGCACACAAGCTAGAATGAAAAGTCCTTTAAAAAGCAAGTAAGAGGTAACAGCTAACTATGAATGCTTAAATATAATACCTAAACTATCCACAAAACTAAATATCTAATCCTTATATCCAAATCTAATGTGGTTTCTAAAAAAATACACAGAACAACAGAGCTATCCAACAGCCACTTAGCTTGTCTAAAGCGGACAGGAGACCTAAGGCCCGGACCATCGCTGAAGTGGCGCAGAGCCACGGTTACGGCTCGGGTCGGTCCGCTGGTCTACGAGGTCTGCGTCGACGGCAGGACCCGACGCGCTCACCTGGACCATCTGCTGGCGGACCAGACGGGGGATCGTCCCCGCCATCCGGTGCCGGGCCGGCCTGTTCCGGCGACTGTCCCGGAGTTCGAGCCGGCTGGGGAGGACACGGGACAGAGTGAGCCTCTGACAAACGTACGGAGTCCGATAGCCGTCGGTGGGCCGGTGTCGCCGCCGCTGGCTGTGGGGCGGTTCCGGGGGCTGTGCTGCAGCGCCGCAGGAGGGAGGGGCCAGTGTCGCGGAATGGGCAACACCGGGGCTCAACTGAGGACTCGGTGCCGCGAGATGTAGTTTGGACGCTGTGCAGCCGCGGAGTGAGAGTGGAGGAACTGTGCTGCGACGGTCAGAGAGACTGAGAAAAAAACGTATGTGAAAAGGGGGAAAAGTGTTATATATGCGTGTGTGTGTGTCAAGTTATGTGTGCGGGTTAGGCGGGTGTGTTGCATCTCTAAAGTCTTATGTTTGCATCTCGAAGGCGAGTTGCGTCAGCTGGCCCGAGGCAACGTCCCGGCGGTGCGGGGTCACAGCGGTTGTCTCGGCTCGGAAGCGGTGGTGTTCAAATGTGGTTCCAGTGAATACCTCAATTTTTTAGACCAATTAATCTCAATATAATTTCAATCTTCTTGCCCAATATGTTGAATGACACCTGCAGTCACCAATAGATCTTCGATAGCAACTTTTACAACAGCTCTCATACGTCACAAAAGGTGCTGTGCAAATACCTGAGGAGATGAAATCTGTCGTACCTGTAAATTGTAATTATATATTGATAAAATAATCCAAACCATCCATACAATTATTAATACCTTATAATAATACAAGGAGATCAACATTAAATACAAAACTTTTGATAATTAATAAAGGAAAATAAATGAAATATCTATTTTTGGGAAGTGTTTCTGAATGAGTTCTGATAAACCATATACAATATATTGCCGTCAGGTTTTGTTCACAAGTTATTGGCTCAAAAAGTACAGATCTGCGCTGTTCTTTGGGACATGTGCGATGCGGTGTGGTCGTGATCTACTGGAAGCCAAAATAATACCCTTGATAGTTTGATAAGAGTTGGAGAACGTTTAGCAACTTGCTCATTGTAAAAAAGTTGTTCAAAATGATCAATTGTGCTAATAATATATTATTTTAACCCGCGCCGTGCCGGGGGGGGGGGGGGGGGGGTGTTTAGACACCCCCCTCAGGTTTTTCGAGGATAGCGAAAAAACGGCGGCGCCCAGCGCCGCCGTTTTTTGACACAGCTGTTCGGGCATCAATTGCGCACATTATGTAAAAATAAAATACAAAGGGGTCATCTCAGGTCAGGTCACCAAACCAGGTCACGTGACCCCACCTCCAAAAAAAACTTGTGGTCGTACCACAGTCACAGTTTTTAGATGATCGGTTTTATACTTACAGGATATTATAAGGTCATATGTATCTACAATTTGTTTATCTTGAATTTTTTATATCAGCGACCTAAGGTCGGGTCAATTTCGTGACCTCCCCATTATAAGACAAATGGGAAATATTCGAATGCTTCCTATTCCAAAGATACGCAAGATATCAGTCTAATTCCTTCTGGATCATGTTATTATAGGCCATTCTTGATGACCTAGGTGCCATTTTTGTTCACTGACTCCTACAGGGTCAGCCGAGGTCATCCGAGGTCACCAACAGTTATATGTCAATAACTCTCGACATAATGACGATGGAGAAGTGAAACCGACACCAATGTGTTTGTCTCGTCGAGGTACATCTTCCCATATGTAACATGACCTACTTGGGTCACCACATGACCTTGACCTTAGGTCAAATTGTTATGTTGACTTAATTAGGTCACCATATATATCATTCAAAGCGCGTTGACAAGATAAACACAATGGCGTAAAGAGTTTTCCATTATCTTTATTAAGTAAAAAGGTAATAGCAAAAAACGATTTAGCAAAAAAACTGATTTTTTTTCTTTTTGACCTCTGGAGCCTCAAATATTGAACTGAGATCAAATCTGAGGACACCTTAGCGATTACAAATTTCACTGGCTGACGTTTGCTTTTTTCCGTTTCTTTCTAACTATCATCGTTTCTGAGATATATGGGAATTTCTGGAGCAATGTCCTAAAACAGGAAAATTTGACCTTTGATGACCTCTGGTGACCTCAATATTGGCTTTTGGAAAAAAATATCTTAAGTACTTTCGAATGTGCTTCTCGAGAGCTTTCGAACGCGTTTTTCTGCGTCTTTCTAGCCCTTTTAGTTTTCGAGTTGGAGGGGGGGTCTAAACACCCCCCCCCCCACCGGTACGGCGAAGTTGGCGCCGAGCACCGGCACGGCGCGGGTTAATCAAAAGGAAAGCCGAACAATTCTAACGCGTTTCGATTAACAAATCAACATCAGTGAATGATGAAAACATCACCGTTTTTAGCGTCAAAAACCAAGAACATTGTCACGAGTCAAACACTTCAACACGTCCTCTAGTGGGAACATTGAATCGCTTACGTACTAAAACACTGTCGATGCATTACTATACTGACATACGCTGTCATACACGTTTACTCTGCGAACTCATACACTGCCAAGTCATCTCTCGTACAAAGGCACAACACTGTAAGACAACCGATAGATAGCAATCTTTCACCGTAACGTATACGAGTCATGTTGAATGTAGCTAACAGGATTTGTGGTTACAATATTTATACCGACTCAATTGAGCCGTAAACCATTAAAGCTACCTAAAAGTCGAGAAAAAAAAAACGGGAAGCTAAATCACATGTTTAGTAAGGCACCAAGACCTGGATTTAGCGTTCATAGTAGGGTTGCTTTCTCTAATATAAACAGATTCAACTATGCGCGGGTCGGCTTCATGTTCTTTAGTGGTGAGTATTTCTATGTAAAAGTTGCTATTTATTTCTTTATTGTCCATATTCGTATGCTGTTCTAGGGTGTGGTCCCCCAAACCGGTGCCAGGTTTCCGAAGACGAACGTCACCCAGATGCTCATTAAATCGGACCCTAATAGGACGTCTAGACTGCCCTATATAGGTGGCTTGTATCCCTATACTTCTACACGCCAGACAAGTGATTTTGTAAATCGCCATGCGTGTAGTGCAAACTCCTTTCAGTCCATGTTCACACGTATGACAGTGTTTATGTCCAGCGGGGCAGGGTGGGGGAGTAAGAGCTGAAGTCACAAAGCCAGTGTCAGAACACGAATCATACCGATTTATCGACTGCTTATGCGTTTAATATCCAATTTTGCGCGACAATTCCATCCATCGAGACCACATGACACGGTAAACATCTTGTTTTTGCCGTGACCTGTGATGTCATCGGTGACCCCGAAGTCAACAATATTCGGTTTCCCTCGATACATTTTCCAAGTCTATCGAATGCCGTTTAAATTTTTTAAAATATGTCCAGTAGTTCCGGAGATCCGAGGGGGGGGGGGGGGGGCAAAAACAGCCCCCCCTCCTAGTAAGTCGCGTTATGAAAACTACCCCAGTAACTCGCGGGTTAAATAATGGACCATGATTTCGTATAAGTGTTCAGGTTAGGGTTGTTTTCCAGGATCTTTATTGATTCATCTATCTTATTGTCGGCTACATTACGATTCGTGCTCATGATCTCAAGATGAAAGCTGCTATTGATTTATTTGTGGCTAAGTCCGGTGTAGTTGTCTAAAACGTGCTCACCAAGTCATGTGTCTAGTTTTCGCAATCTTGCGTCGGACAGGTGTTCGCTGAACCTTTATCCGATTGGTCGAGATGTGTCCCCTATGTAGAAGTACCTATGGCTTGTTATCATTGTGACACCTCTGTATAAAGTGACACCTTTTATAATACATTGTATACAAGACGTTTTTTGTGTGGCATTTTCCAGATAGGTCGTTAGGGCATGAATGACAGGGTGATTTTGCTCTACATGGAGGGGGCTCTAGAGCTGATCCGACGAGTTTATTTTTTAGGGTGGGTCCGCTCTGCCAGGCTACTCCGTCTAATGTTCAGTTTGGATCCTTTGATGATCCCATTCACACGGTGACATATTGTCTCATTAACGTATGGCAGCCTCATGTATGTCACTGGTCCTGGGTTTACAGCTTTCTTTTACGATTGTCTCGGGTTGGTTTGAGATTAGTTCTGAATGTTCTATCTATCACATATTCCGGGTAGCCGTTCTCTAGGAAAAGATGTTAGATTTTGTGAAGACTCCGGTCAGTGGCATCTAGTGATGATGATACTCTAATGGCTCGTTTTGTTTGTGAAGTAAGGATCACTAATTTTGTTTGCATGGGGTGTGCAGACTCATAATGCAGTACAATAGGGGCAGCCATGGGTTTAATGTACAGTTCAGTAGTTACTCTTCCATTCGGGTGGACTGTGATTATTGTGTTTACGAAGAACAGGGTACCTGAATTGTGCGTGCTCAAGAGTGAACTTGATGTTATAGGGTGATAATTATTAATAGTCATCTATATATCGTAGAGTATGCTCAGTTTCAGGCAACAATTTCTCACAAAGCTTGATTCAAGGTTATGCATGAAGGCTATGTCAATAGGTGGCGCGCGTCTGTTACCCATCGCTATTCCCTCTGTTTGTTTTTGTAGTAGTTTGTTCCAAAAGGAATCCAATTGCTGGTTAAGGCGTGGGTAAAGAGGGTCTCTATTTTGGCAGGTGAAAGGCCACACACGTAAATCTTACTGATGTTGTCTTTTATCAGATTGATCGTGGCGGTAATGGCTTCTTGTATGGGAATGCTCCCATATAAGTTCACCACATCCAGGGAAAACAATAGACTCCTTCAGGCAACGTCCCTGGCCCTTTCGGTTCCCTGGCCCTTAAAGCCCCCTTCAGCTTATTCAGATAGTGACCCGTATTTTCGAGGTAGGTAGGTACAAATTGGAGGATCTGTGTCAGTATCTGATGGAGAAACCAGGACAACTTATCCAGGGGATCTCCGCAGGCTGACACGATCGGCCGGAACGGATTGTTAGGCTTATGTGTTTTCGGTAAACCGTTGCATTCCGCTGTTCTAGTCCACCTAGGCAGTAATTTGTTTAATGTACCGTCTGGGACCTTACCGCGGAGGACTCTCACGGTGAGGTCTTTCGTCTTGTTCTCTAGATCAGGTGTCGGCTTAGTCGGTACTTTTAGGTAGCTGCTGAGCAAATCAGAGGCCATCGACACGTATTCTGGCTTAGGCATGACCACTACACTCTTACATTCGTCTGATTGCTTGACAATAAGGCTATCATTTTTGACGAGATTATCAATTAGGGGATCCAATTTCTTATTCTGTTCCCCAACTTTTGTTTGTTGTGATCTGAACGCTGAGAGTATGTACTTTAGATTTCTGAATATTTCAAGCAGTGGCGTCGCCACCTGCGTCAACGTCGTGCTACGCCGAATACCATGACGACGCGAAGACGGAGCCGAAGCTTGCCATCAAACGGCACAGATCGGTTTTACCCGTCCAAAGGGTCCGCTGACCGGCAATGAGTCACATGACGTGCACGCCAAATGGTCAGCTGTCGAGAAAGATCGGATAATCCGGCCGGCCATCGCTCGATATGGACCGACAAAACCAACAAAAACGATAACAAAAACAAAACCAACAACAACAACATGAAAACCGTCCTGTGGAATTGAGGGCTTACCGCATATGCTCACCTGAGTTCCTGCACGACGAAATAGACTATATTAATAAGGCTTTCACAAAGCTAAGATTCCCAGAAGCACTGATGATAATCTTGAAAAAGAAGGCTCAGAAAATAAAAGACAGGGCAGACAGACTTAAACAATCGGAGAAACAAAACAATCTTGGTCGTGCCCACAAGCAGACAACATTGTAGATCTGATGGCGCCAGAGATTAATATTGTCACAACCTCGGGAAAGAAGATAGGACAAGTAGTACGAAAGAAAAACAAAAACAAAAAACAAAACCCAGATAGCATTGTATACAAAATGTCATGTGGCAAATGCGATAAGTCATATTACGGTGAAACAGGGAGGGGACTAAAACACACGTTCAAGAACATAGAAACGACTTATGCAATCACAGGACAACGAAAGCCACTGTGCTTCATGCCGATCAAAAAGGACACCTACCTAAATGGAGCGAAGCCCAAGCATTGCACGCTAACTTAAAGGAAATAGTTCACCTTCGGAAAATTTATCAGAACAGGATTTTATTATATTTTTTAATACAGTTTCTTTTTGTCTTTTCAAAAATGGTCCTACATCGCGCCAATTCAGGACAGAAGGTCGTAAAATATTAAGTTTATGGTGTGCGTTATTGGTCTGCGCATGCTCAATGCAGTGCTGGCACTTTCAGATGGTACGGTATATCATATATGCGCCGCATTTCTTCGCCAAAAAGTCAAATATCTTCGGCTGGAGTCTTTTCCGACAAGAACAGTTGCAGATAGGGATTTCTCAATACGGGCTACAAAACTGCTATTTCAGTTAAAAACCATGTTAAAGGTGAACTATTTCCTTTAAAGGGAAATAATGACCTTTTGATTTTGTTAGCAACAATTTCTTAGACTACCGTTATGGTTTTACAATCATTTTATTTAAATTTATGAATTAAATAAAATTATTCCCAAATTAAAAGTTGTAAGTTTGGAAACAAATACAAAACAAGTACCTTGTGTACTTCATGAAGGTCATTGACAAATTCTTCCTTCCCTACCATTGTTTACATCGAGTGCGGCATTTTTGGAGGCTCTGTGACGTTTCCGATCAAACTGATCCGTGAAGCAATCCGTGAATCATCCTTGATGCATGACTGACTATCAGTATAAGTCATGAATAACAACAACATGCAAACTATGCCAACTCGAATGAAATAAGGGCGGAATGATTTGAACCCTAGGCAAGCAAGTATTCGCAAAGCACTCGGCACTGCGCCACAGTAGCAAAAGGCGATGGAAATGCATATTGGATACAATATTATTCGGAGCAGTTATATTAGCAGAATTATATCGGAGCAGTCGGAAGGTGAGATTGCCGGACCGGGGACATTTGCAAGAATACGACGCTGACCAAAATAGGACCATATCTGACAGCTAACAGGATTACCGACACAAAACGCTAATGTTGAGCTCCCGGGTAGACTCGCCGTTCGATAAAGACGGGCGTTACAGGAACATTCCCACCTTTCTGAAAATTGTCAAATATACGCCGGTTGTAGGGAAAAATATGAATCCCATACTTTTCGGTCTACTACCCTCCCGAATCCCATACTTGATTCCAGGGGGCTCTTGGATCTGGGAGAGGTCCCAAGCGAATTTGAAGGGCCCAGTTTGTGAAAAGTGGGCAGCGTGTTAGCCGACACTTCTAAGTTAACCAAGCACGGGCAGTACAATGCCTCGTATAGGGCATGTAATAACTGTGTATGAGAAATTTGGCATTGACTATCATTACGCAGGATAACAGTGAAGATAATATTCCTGGAGATCTAGTGACATTCCCCCAGAAGATGACCCCAGCGATCAGGATGAAGCTGGAACAGGCAGTACTGGAGAGACCATAAAGCTGTGGATTTTTTTCTCTCCCGTGGAGCCTTTTTTCCCCGGCTGTTTTTGAATTGATCAAAAGATAAACATTCTGATATGTGGCTGACGTAAAGAACGATGCACTGTTCGGCCTGCACGACAGTGAGCTGAAGGCTTCTATTGCTTTTCTCTGGGTATGACCGCCTTCCCAGTGGTGCAGCTCCACTGCAGTGGAGCTATACTGGTGCACTGATGCGAAGCAGAGGACGTGTGCAAGGACTTAGTGAAAAGTGTGATCTCCAGAGGGCTTGAAGAATCTTTGCGTTCAAGACAGACAAGGAAGCTTCGGTGCATGTAATGTGTTATTTCATTGGTAATATAGGAACATTAACTGCTCCACTGACTTAACAAATCTATTAATTGCCCCACGGTCGCTTTCCACGTGCCCCGAGTCATGTCCGTCACGTCACTAATGAAGAAAGCAGCGTGGGAGCGCAGTAGAGGGGAGAGGAACAGGGGTCAGGTTACCGGGCACACGGCAATGGGCGCGCACATTGGTAGTTACTTAATGGGTTAACTATTATATTTATGCATTACTATTAGTTACTTATATGTTAAATTTGCAATAATAAATAATCACAATTAATAATTAATAATCGAATAAGAAATTCGTTAATTAAATCCGTTGCAGACCAGCCGACCAGCCGAGTCACCAGCCGATCCAGTGGGCGGGGGGGGGGGGGGCATTGCGACCATGACCCCCCTCCAAACCGCTAGAAATCGGCAAAAAAATTACACATTTCCTGATATAGAAGACAATCTAAACAACTTTTACAAAGAAAAGTTGGTTTAAAATCAGCTAGCAATGCATAAGCAAGCGAAGTCCGATGAGTTTTAGAATTGTGTGATATTTTTTTGGAATTTGCCCCCTCCCCAAACCACCGTTCTGGATCCGCCAATGACTATGGTAGTACCAGTACCATAAGCTAGTACCATGAGGCTCATTGGCGGATCCAGGGGGGTACATCTGGAGCAATTGCCCCCCTCCCACAGGAATATGGGGGGGGGGGCATTCAATACAAGTATGTTCCCCGCGCGTTCCCGATTTGTCGTAAAATCGTAAAAGTTGTCTTTGCAGCATTCAAAATCTAGCTATCCACAGTAAAACGACGGAAAATTTCGCACCGCTTCGCGGCATGGCACAACTTTCGCAATTGCTGATACAAATTTGGAAAATTGGCAAATAAATTCCATTAAGTGTCTGGCAGAGACACTTTAATGGAATTCATTTTCGAAATCCTTGGCAGTAATTGCTGGCACTGACGGATCCAGGGTTGCATCAGGGGAAAATCCCCTCCCCCCACAGGAATCTGGGAGGGGCATTCAATACAAGTATAGCACCCCCACGCGCGCGTTCACTGCACTGAACGTGAAAAACAATGATCTTAGGGGAAAACTTCATGAATACGGATTTTTTCCTGGAGTGATTAAATTTGAAGTTTGTATGTATCCCTTTCTTTTAATGATAGACAAAACAGCGCACCTGATGCAATTCAAGCAGCCCCGTTAACGCTTAACCCGCACCCCGCTGGGGGGGGGGGGGGGGGGGGACCCTCCCAGATTTCCCAGATTTTGAACTGAACCCTCCCAGATTTGCTCAACAACTTGAAAACTATATGATAGATATCAACGTCAAGCTTTCAGTGCATTAACCTTATGATGCATCAATTCTACGTCTTCTCACTAAATTCCAATAAAATTGATGGAGTGAATTGGTAGATAATGACGTTTTAATGACGTCATGTCATGCCACTTTTGACGGAAAAACGATACATGTTTGAACAATCGAAGAAAATAGTCTTGAAGCAAATTGCAAAAAAAAACGTAAAAAGAAAGTCAATGTCATTCTCTTCAAAATGTCAATCTCGGATTAAAAAAAAAATTGAACCCCCCCAAAAAAAATTGTTATTTTTTTTACAAAATAAATTTTTGTGAATTTGAAAAATGAATTGCTTAAGCTCGAATACCAAAATAAGGTTTCCGGCCAAATCCGCGGAGAAAAACTTTAGTGACCTTTAGTGACCTGACCCTGACCTTGGCCTTGGCCAACAATCTCATTTTAGCTCATGGGGATGTATATCATACCTTTGGCAGCACTTTGGGTGATCATGGTCGTAATTGAAGGCTTTGTATGGAAAGTACGGCCCATAAACTCAAATACGTCGTTTTTGACATTTGACCTGACCGTGACCTGACATTTGACCTCACTTTGACATTTTGGAGTATGCTTTAGATTTACCTCATTGAGAGCTTTCGATTGCCGCCTTGCGCGTCTCGCTGCAATCATTGGTTCGGAAGATAACCAACGGGGGGGGGGGGGGGGGGGGGGTCGTTTAACGCTCCCCCTGTCAATGGCGTTCTGCTGAGACCCCAGTCAGGTTAAGCGTGAGTTTCTATGAACTGTCAAAAGTTGTGTTAAAATGATCAATAACATGCCAAATATGTATTTTAGTGGTCAAATGAATAATTAAAATAGACAAGCTTTCGACATCACTGTCATCATCATCAGACCTGATGATGACAGTGATGTCGAAAGCTTATCTATCTTAATTATTCATTTGACCACTAAAATACATATTTGGCATGTTATTGATCATTTTAACACAGCTTTTGACAATAATGTCGATCATGCCAGCCATCCAAATAATAAATAACTTTCCTAGAAGTTTCTATGAACTATTGCTTACACATGTACGCAGTATTTGCGGTCTCGGTTGCCTTGCTCAGATGCTTTTCGGATATTTTCGTAAAGCTTCAATAAATATCGTGCTCAGACATCTTTAAAAGACCGTAGAGGATACGTGGAACAGACTATATAACTATATGATGATATTTTATATTATATTAATTATATTTAATATATTATATGATATTATATGTATTATATTATATTATATTATAATATATTATATCATAATATATTACATTATAATATATTATATATAACTTTATTATTATAACTATATTATAGTAGCTATTCCGCAATGATTAGGTATATCAGTAGTGATGCTATGAGCATGGGCTCCGCCATGGCGGTGGACAGGAGAACTCGCCCCTATTCGGTAACTTAGGTGATACTGACTATTCCGGTGGTCAGTGACGACTCGGTGAGCTGCCTTCAGCAATGAGGCCGTGCAGCGCCGCAGTACCCGGCAACCGGGCACCGCTGCAATGCCCCCCCCCCCCCCGATCGAAGCCCGAATCCGGAGCCTAGCCAATGGTAAAGCCTGCACGTTTTTGCCAAATTGTGCAGGAAAAAAACGAGTTATATCGATTTATCTAATTGTGTGCTACGAAGAAATTAAAAAAGCAGACGAGTCAGCTCTGGGTATTCATCACCCAAGAGCGTCTGGAGATTGAGTTCGATATTGTCGTGCGGTGTGAAGTTGATGAGTCGCTGGCGTTTGACGTTGTGACGTTGGACGCATCAACTGACAGGGCAGTTGATGACAAAATGTTTTATTGTATATCGCGGGTATCCTGGGCAGTGCTGACAATTAGGAGGCGGAAGCTGGTCGAATATATAGCAATGTGTGATTTTTGCGTGTCCGATTCTGAGGCGCGCTGAAATAACTTCTTTCCTTCTGCAATCTTGGTGGCTAGAGCTATAATTAGTGACTTTTGCCATGATTGGATGAAGATGGCAATGCGGCGCGTTATCCCATTCTGGTTGGCGTAATATGATCAATCGGTGGGCGTGTTGATGCGACAAACTGCGACCCCGGCTGCCGTGCAGACATCGAGCGGACCCGGTGTGCATTTCAAGGCAATAGTTCACCTTCAACATAGGGGTTTGAACTGAGATAGCAGATTTGTAGAGCAGACCGAAAAACGGGTTGTGGTGAAATACGCTACGCTAAGCTACGCTAAGTAATCGCTATCGCTACGCTAAGTAATTTCGACACCGACTAGTGGGCCCCTTTTAGAAGAAGAAGTTTCGGGCGCCCGAAACTTGTTTCGGGTCCTCACAACGATTGTTTACGCTACAAACAGCCTACGTTTATATGCCTAAAGTCCGTCGTTATTGTGTGCAATAGTTTCCATATCCAAGCTACCATATGCATGGCGTCATAATTGTCATGAAGTGTTTATGACCATGAAGGAGAAAAGAGAAACATGACCATTTTTCGACGGATATCCATCTATCGTTCAAACTAATGCCATATTCGCTATACGCGAGGCAAAGTGCGTATTAAAGGGACTGTCCCACCTTTGTGAAAGTTGTCGAATCACACTTAATTGTATGTCTTCATGTCAGGCGAGGTCAACTGAACATGTTCGTGAACTTTTTCCGAGAAAAAAAATGATTATCTTGGAAGATATTCAACATTTAGTTTTAAGCGGAAAGTTGGGTTGGTGACGTCATATGATTTTGTTTAATAGCAGGGAAATCCTTTGTGGTGCCAAATGTATGGCATATTTTTGTGTCGACATCTATTGCGCAGAAAAAGCGAACCACCCGATGTCTAGATTGGCTTAGATTGCGAACCACCCGGGGATCGAGAAATGAAAGACGAAAATATTCCAAGGCTGACCTTAAAACAAGTCGACTGTCATTACCAGTTGGGTAAAGAGACGACGCTGTCGGTTTAGAGAACCGATTCAAATACACATGGGCCTTATTTTTTTACAGATGTCAAAATCAAACTCGAATATCTTTTGATTAGATCATTGTGGTTGTTTTAACTGCTACCATACTTAATTTCAATGCCAAGCCATCAAAATGGCTATCTCAACTCAAATATAATGTTAAGGTGGGATAGTCCCTTTAACGCGAGGCGGCGGGGCGGAGGACATCCAGTTCGGAATTTGTTTCGAAAGTTGTGACCTGTGCAAAATAGTATCAAACCTGTTGTGCTGCCCCCACCTTGAGCTATCCTGATTTAATTCTCCTCCTCTTTTCTACTCCATTATTTATCTTACATTCTGCATCCTTATTTGGTCTACATTTTCTTCACCATCATAGGATATGTAAATAGTTATGCAAATTATGCATATTTTTGGTCCCACTAACACCTTAAAGGAAATAGTTCACCTTCGGAATTTTTTTCAGAACACGATTTTATTATACTTTTTAATACAGTTTCTTTTTTTCTTTTCAAAAATTGTCCTACATCGCGCCAATTCAGGACAGAAGGTCGTAAATTATTAATGTTATGGTGTGCGTTATTGGGCTGCGCATGCTCAGACCAGTGCTGGCACTCTCAGACGGTACGGTATATCATATATGCGCCGCATTCCTTCGCCAAAAAGTCAAATATCTTCGGCTGGAGAGTCTTTCCAGCCAAGAAAAGTTGCAGATAAGGATTTCTCAACACAGGCTACAAAACTGCTATTTCAGTTCAAAATCCCATGTTGAAGGTGAACTATTTCCTTTAATATAGTCAGCTTCGGAATACTACCGGATGTTGCTAGCTCTGCTATCTGTCCGGTAGAACCCGAGGCATACTCCAACCATAGTGATTTTTCCGGGATAGGCTGACATGAATACACGACCGCGATCAAAATTTAGGCTGACAAATTTAGCCTGACATCTCGCATGTCAGGATAAACAGGATTCACGCAAACCGTGTAATTATACTAGAAAACTTTGCGTGGCCCAAAAGTTGCACAGATTTGCCCCTACCGGTAGATGCCTGCATTATAAACAACACAATCCCTATCAGGGGCGGTTCCAGCCAGAATTTGCGATCGGGGTGGAGGTTGAAGAGTCGGTTGTTCAGTAGGGTACCAAGCCATTACTCAGGAGCAGGGGCGTCGCCACTGGTAGGGAGAGGGGGCAGTGGCGGATCCAGAGGGGGCATGGGGCTATCTCCCCTTTTGAGTCTCGAAGGGGCCAAAAAGTCCTCGCTCGGCTTCAGGAGGTCCTCGGTCACTCTGAAAGGGAGCTCAGTCGGCCAGAGGGGTCCTTGTTCGGCTAAAGGTGGCCTTGGTTAGCCTGGAGGGTCCTTTGACAGCCAGAAGGATCTTCGGTCAGCCTAAGGGAGGGACTCGTGTTTAGTTTGAGGGCCATCAGTCGGCTTCAGGGACCCTCATTCTCCCGTAGGAACTCTCAGTCGGCTTCAGGGGCATCACTCGGTCTGAAGGGCCCTAGGACCGCTTGAGGGAGCCCTATTTGCAGCCTGAAGAGGCCCTATGTCAGCCTGTGGGCCCTTACGTTCAGACTGAGGGGCATCTGGTTGGCATGAGGGGCCTTCAGTCGACTTGAGGGACCCTCAGTTGGCCTTAGAAACCCTCAGTCAGCTTGAGGGCCATCATTCCGTATGCTAGGCCCTAGGTCGACTTGAGGTGGCCCTTGGTCAGCTTGGAGGGACCTAGGTGGGATTGAAGGGACCTTCTGTAATTCTGAGGGGCCCTCTGTCGGCCTGAGTGGGCCCTTGGTCGGGTTGAGGGGATCCCCCGGCGCCCCGAACGGTCTGATCTCGGTCGGCCTGATGGGCCCACAGTCAACCTGAGCGGTCCACGTTCGGCTTGAGAGGGCCTCGATCGGCCTGAAGGAGAACTCGGTGGGCTTGAGCGGGCCCCTGTCGGCTTTAGAGGCGCACGTTCGGCATGAGGAGCCCTTAGATGGTTTACGGCCCATTCAGATATTGCTAGGCCTGACAGAACCCTTGCCAGGCCTGAGCGCACCCCAGGCTGGTCTGAGGGCGATTGTCGAGGTCTGAGAGGGCAGCACCTCCGGCCGTCACTGGCCAGAGGGGCGCCGTCACTTGCGGAAGGGGCGCCGTCATTGGCAAGAGGGGTGCCGTCACTGGCCGCAAGAGTGCCGTCACTGTTCGGAGGAGTGCCGTCACTGACCAGAGGGGCGCCGTCACCAGTCGGAGGGGCGTCATCACTGGCCGCATGAGTGCCGTTATTGGCCGGCAGGGCGCCCACTGGCATGAGGGGCGCCCTCATTTGGCCGGAGGGGCGCCGTCACTAGCCGGAGGGGCGCCGTCACTGGCCAGAGGGGTGCCGCCACTAGCAGAAGGGGCCGCGTCACTAGCCAGAGGGGCGCTGTCATTAGTCGGAGGGGCGCCGTCAGGCACCGTCACTGGCCAGAAGGGCGCCGTCACTGGCCGGAGGAGCGCCGTCACTAGCCGGAGGAGCGCCGTCACTAGCCAGAAGGGTGCTGGGCTTCTGACTTTTCCTGGTAGTGTCAGCCCGAGTTCGAGTCAAAGCCAAAGCCTACATTGTCAAAGCCGTGTACTCCTCTCAGACGTTACTAGCATACACTGAAAAACAATGAGAATTTTGACTGGTCTACCTTCGAGAGCCTCACCGGCGCACGACCGGCAGACCACCTCTACCACCACAGGACCCTCTAAAGGGCAGCAAAGGGCCCTCTACAGATCGCCAGGGCCTCTAAAGGCCGGAAGATGGCCATATGCAGATCGGCAGGGCCCTCTAAAGGCCAGCAGAGCGGCCTCTACATATTGACTGGGACACTCTGCAGATCGACAGGGCCCTTAAGACTTGAAGAGGGCCCTCTACAGGTCGACAGGGCCCTCTAAATGCCGGCAGAGGCCCTCTGCATATATTTTTCTCTCCAGATAATAAATACTTTTTTTTCGACATAATTACATGCAACAGATTACATAACAGAGCTCGTAGACACCCTCTAACAGAACTTGCCAGACACGTTCTATCAAAGCAAATCATCGACCACGAATCATGAAGACGAAACTAACAAAAAGTATCAAAAAACCTAAAAACAAAAACAAAAACTAACAAAATACTCACTAAACAACATACTTACTAAACAACATATGTATGCGAATATGGCAAGCAAACTGCGCCCTCATTGCCGATATCGTTTATAATAGACGAGCAATCACAACACTGAGCAGTAGAAAGGTGACCAAGCGATTCAGCAGCGGCGGCCACGGCGACGACGGCGACGGCAACGGCAACGGCGAACGACGGCAGCAGCAGCGGCGGCGGTTGGAGGGAGCCGCAGCGGCGATGGCGGTCGGAGGGAGCCGGAGCGGCGGCGGTCGGAGGGAGCTGCAGCGGCGGCGGTCAGAGGGAGCCGCAGCGGCGACGGCGGTGGGAGGGAGCCGCAGCGGCGACGGCGGTGGGAGGGAGCCGCAGCGGCGACGGCGGTCGGAGGGAGCCGCAGCGGCGACGGCGGTCAGAGGGAGCCGCAGCGGCGACGGCGGTCGGAGGGAGCCGCAGCGGCGACGGCGATCGGAGGGAGCCACAGCGGCGGCGGTCGGAGGGAGCCGCAGCGGGGACGGCGGTCGGAGGGAGCCGCAGCGGCGACGGCGGTCGGAGGGAGCCGCAGCGGCGACGGCGGTCGGAGGGAGCCGCAGCGGCGGCGGTCGGAGGGAGCCGCAGCGGCGACGGCGGTCGGATCTCACATCACACCGCACTGCAAACGACGGCACTACTCGACCGCCGACGGACCCATGCGTGTGCCTGAGACCTGTGTCCGTTTGCCCGTGTCTGTGTATCGTGTGCGTGTGCGTGTGCGTGTGCGTGTGCGTGTGCGTGTGCGTGTGCGTGTGCGCGTGCGCGTGCGCGTGCGCTTGCGCGCGCGTGTTTGTGTGTGTGTGTGGGTGGGTGCGTGCGTGCGTGCGTGCGTGCGTGCGTGCGTGCGTGCGTGCGTGCGCGTGTGTGTGTGTGTGTGTGTGCGTGTGCGTGTGCGTGTGCGTGTGTGTGTGTGTATGTGCGCATGAGTGTGCGTGTGCGTGTGCGTGTGCGTGTGTGTGTGTGTTTGTGTGTGTGTGTGTGTGTGTGTGTGTGTGTGTGTGTGTGTGTGTGTGTGTGTGTGTGTGTGTGTGTGTGTGTGTGTGTGTGTGTGCGTGTGTGAATGTGTGTGCCTGTGCGTGTGTTGTCGTTCCGGTGGCCAGCATTTCGTCACGTTCCCGTATCCCGTTGCCGTTTTCTGTATCCCGTATCCTGTATCCCGTATCCCGTATCCTGTATCCCGTATCCTGTATCCCGTATCCCGTATCCCGTATCCCGTTCCCGTATTCCGTTCCCGTATCCTGTATCCTGTATCCCGTCCTGTATCCCGTATCCTGTATCCCGTATCCTGTATCCCGTTTCCTGTATCCCGTATCCTGTATCCCGTATCCTGTATCCCGTATCCTGTATCCCGTATCCTGTATCCCGTATCCTGTATCCCGTATCATCCCGTATCCTGTATCCCGTATCCTTTATCCCGGTAGGGCCCCGTATCCCGTATTCCTCTACATCCCGTATCCTGTATCCCGTATCCTGTATCCCGTATCCTGTATCCCGTTCCTGTATCCCGTATCCCGTATCCTGTATCCTGTATCCCGTATCCTGTATCCCGTATCCTGTATCCCGTATCCTGTATCCCGTATCCTGTATCCTGTATCCTGTATCCCGTTTCCTGCATCCTGTATCCCGTTCCCGTATCCTGTATCCTATATCCTGTATCCGCGTATCCCGTTCCCGTATCCCGTATCCTGTATCCTATATTCCTAAATCCTGTATCCCTATCCCGTATCCGTATCCTGCCATCCTGTATCCTGTATTCCCGTATCCTGTATCCCGTTCCCCGTATCCGGCTTTCAAGTAGATTTAAACGGCTCTAGTACCATTCCATGGCTGAGTCATGTGGATACCCTTTCAACGCATTCAGTTTTCCTATCTCGCTATCCACCTCAGGAATCCGATCTTAATCTTACGGGGATGGCAATATTAATGGTCGATCCCTGGCTGCCAGTTATGATCGGATTGTTGGACGTTGGAGGCGGGCGTTGGAGCGAGGGATGGACATTGGACAATGGACATGTTACCGACGGCATGGCGGCATTCTAGCTGGCTGGTGCTGTGTGACGCTGACCGTGACTGAGATGAGTTTTCCTTTAGGGGCGCGAACGGCGGAGGTTAGGGTGGCTCACATACCCAGCCGTGGCGCCACCGGGGTGGGGGGGGGGGGGGGGAGGGGGCAGGAGTAGGGGGGGCGGGGGGTGAGGAGGGGGCAGTCGCCCACCCCAGTCGGACGGGCTGAGGGGGGGAGGGGGGGGGGGGGGGGGTTTGTGGAAAACATATCCTTTTGCCCCTTCGTGTCATTTAACCCGCGAGTTACTGGGGTATATTCCATAACGCAACTTACGGGGAGGGGGGCTATTTTTTTTGCCCCCCCCCCCCACGGATCTCCGGAACTACTGGACCGATTGTAAAAATTAAAAACGGCATGCAATAGCCCTGTGAAATTT